>PVJD01001888.1:0-232434 GCA_004026545.1 Mormoops blainvillei | reverse complement strand
GTTATAAAGATACTCAACAGCATGAAAAAAAGACCAGTCAGAGATAAAGAACACAATATCTGAAATGAATAATATACTGGAAAGAATAAATAGTAGGTGAGATGAAGCAGAGGGTCAAATCAGCAATTTGGAAGACAAGATAGAAAAAAACACCAAAACAGCAAAACAGCAAAAAGAAAAGAGAATTTTAATAAATGAGGAGAGTTTAAGGAATGTCTGGGACAACATGAAGCATAATAATATCCACATAATGGGAATACCAGAAGGAGAAGAGAGTGAGCAAGGGATTGAGAACCTATTTGAAGAAATAGTGACTGAAAACCTCCCTAAACTGGTAAAGAAAAAGACACAAATCAAGGAAGTGCAGAGAGTCCAAAACAAGATGGACCCAAGAAGATCCACTCTAAGACACATCATAATTAAAATGGCAAGCTTAAAAACAGGTGAGAATCTGCCCCGGCTGGGCTCAGTGGATTGAGTGCCGGCTTGAAAACCAAAGGGTCACTGGTTAGATTCCCAGTCAGGGTACATGCCTGAGTTGCAGGCCAGGTCCCCGGTTGGGGAGGTATGAGAGGCAATCACACATTGATATTTCTCTCCCCGTCTTTCTCCCTCCCCTCCTGTCTGTCTAAAAATAAATAAATAAAATCTTAAAAAAAAAAAAAAACAGGTGAGAATATCAAAAACAGCAAGAGAAAAGTAGTTAGTTACCTACAAGGGAGCTCCCATTAGACTGGCATATGATTTTTCAACAGAAACATTTCTGGCTGGGATTGGTATGAAACATTCAAGGTGATGAAAGCAAGGACCTACAATCAAGGCCAGCAAGACTATCATTTAAAATTGAAGGAAAAATGAAGACCTTCCCAGACAAGAAAAAGCTAAAGGAGTTGTGAACACCAAACCAGTATTGCTACAAATGTTAAAGGGGTTGTAAGAATGACAATAAGAATAAGAAAGGAAGATAGTTAAAAAAAAGATATCAATAAATGCATATCTATCAATAATCACTTTAAATGTAAATGGCTTAAACGCTCCAATCAAAAGACATAGGGTAGCTGAATGGATAAAAAAACAAGATCCACATATATGCTGCCTCCAAGAAATCCATCTCAGATCGAAAGATACACACTCAGACTAAAAGTAAAAGAATGGAAAAAGATATTTCATGAAAATGAAAAGGAAGAAAAAGCTGGGATTGCAATACTTATATCCAACAACATAAACTTTAAAACCAACACTATATAGTTAGAGATGAAGAAGGACACTACATAAGGATAAAGGGAACAATCCAACAAGAGGATACAAACCTAGTAAATATTTATGCACCCAACACAGGAGCATCAAAATATGTAAAGCAAATTTTGATGAACATAAAGGGAGACATTGACAGGAATACAGTAATAGAAGGGGATTTTAACACCCCAGTGACTTCAATGGATAGACCTTCCAGATAGAAAACCAACAAGGCAAGAGCTGCCTTAAATGACACACTAGAGAAACATATCTAGTTAATATCTACAAAGCATTTCACCCCAAAGCTGCAGAATATACATTATTTTGAAGAGTTCATGGAACATTAACTAGGATAGACCACATGTTAGGACTCAAAACAAGTCCCAGTAAATTTTAGAAGATTGAAATCATATCAAGCATTTTCCCTGGCCATAATGTTATGAAACTGAAAATCAATCACAAGTAGAAAACTGAGAAATACACGAAGAAATGGAAGCTAAGTAACATGTTATTAAGCAGTGAATGGGTCAACGATGAGATCAAGGAAGAAACCAAAAGATACCTTGAAACAAATAAAAATGAGAACACAACAACCCAAAATCTGTGAGACAGAGGTAAAGCATTCCAAAGAGGGAAACTCATAGTATTATAGGCCTATATGAAAGAAAGAAAGAAGGAAAGAAGGAAAGAAGGAAAGAAGGAAGGAAGGAAGAAAGGAAGGAAGGAAGGAAGGAAGGAAGGAAGGAAGGAAGGAAGGAAGGAAGGAAGGAAGGAAGGAAGGAAGGAAGGAAGGAAGGAAGGAAGGAAAGAAGTTCAAATAAACAATCTAACTTTACACTTACAGGAACTTGGAAAAAAACAACAAACAAAGCCCAAAATGAATAGAAGGAAGGAAATAATAAATATCAGAGCAGACATAGAGTCTTAGAAAATGATACAAAAGATCAAAGAATCCAAGAGTTGGTTCTTTGAAAAGAGATAAACGAGACTGACAAAACTTTAACCAGTCTCATCAAGAAAAAAAAAGAGAAGACCCAAATAAATAAAATCAGAAATGAAAGAGGAGAAATGACACCAACACCAAAGAAACACAAAGGATTGCAAGAAAATACTACAAACAACTATATGCCAAGAAATTAGACAACCTGGAAAAAAAGAATGAATTCCTAGAAACATACAATCCTCCAAAATTAAATCAGGGAGAATCAGAGAATCTGAATAGACAGATTATACCTAGTGAAATTGAAGCAATAATCAAAAAACTTCCAACAAACAAAAGCCCTGGACCAGATGGCTTCACAGGTAAAATTTACCAAACATTCTGAGAAGGACTAACACCTCTCCTTCTCAAATTATTTCAAAATATTCAAGAGGATGAAAGACTCCCAAGCTCATTTTATGAGGCCAGAATTATCCTAATTCCAAAGCCAAATAAACACACTACAAAAAAAAATTATAGGCCAATATCCCTGATGAACACAGATGCTAAAATCCTCAACAAAATGTTAGCAAACTGAATACAGCAATACATCAAAAAGATCATACACCATGATCAAGTGGAATTTATCCCAGGAATGTACAGGTGGTGCAACATTCCCAAATCAATACATGATTCACTACATAAACAAAATTGTCACAGGTGCGCACAGGTAACCAGGCTCTTGGTGATTATGAGCAAAGAATTGGATGAATCACACAAACTGAGCAAAGTGAAGCAAGCAAGCTTTATTAAGGACACACTATGTACGCTCCACAGAATATGGGAGTGGGCCCATCTCCTCAATGGAGAAAAGCCCCCTGTTGTCTGAAGGGTTATAATTTCATAAAGCTTTTTATTTCCCTATTCTTAATTTACTTTCTGCTGCACTTGTGTTAGGAGTTACATAATTTTTTTTGCAATGGTAAATGCAATTACCTGTAATTCTCTGATTGCCCACTCGGGAGGTGGAAATCACGATGCTGACTTATTACGATCAGATTATAATGATGCTAAGGTGTACTATACATTGTTCAGCATCGAAGTGCACAGGTCCGGCTGTGGTTTGGGGTATTACTATGCAGTTACAAGACTATTTTCAGAATTTGGGATGTTGGTAAGTGTCAATATCAGCCACTCGCTTTGATGTCGGCCTCCCAGGACTTCCTCATTTTTACTTTATCTGCTGTCTTCAAGCCAACTGCCTCAAGTCCAGCTACTGGTGAGGTGTGAAGTAACTATTTCAGGGACTCAGGATGTCTGGCTTAGCTTTCTTTGGCATATTTTGCATTTGCTGCAGATGCCTTCGGAACTTCCTTATTTCTAACTATCTGCCTGCCTCAAAATGAAGGATAAAAGTCACATGATCATATCAATAGATGTAGGAAAAGCATTTGATAAAATCCAGCACCCATTCATGATAAAAACTATCAGCAAAGTGGGCATAGAGGGAACATACCCAAACATAATAAAAGCCATATATGACAAATCTACTGCCAGCATCATACTCAATGGGCAAAAACCACAAGTGTTCCCCTTAAGACTGGGAACAAGATAGAGATGTCCACTTTCACTTCTCTTATTCAACATAGTACTAGAAGTCCTAGCCACAGCAATCAGACAAGAAGAAGAAACACAAGGCATCCAAATCGGAAAAGAAGGAGTAAAACTGCTTTTATTTGCAGACAACAGTATAATGCACATAGAGAACCCCAAAGATTCCACTATGAAGCTATAGAACTGATGACTGAATTTAGCAAAGTAGCAGGATACAAAATTAATATCCAGAAATCAGTTGCTTTTTTATATGCCAATAACAAACTGATAGGAAGGTAAGTCAAGAAAACAATTCCCATTCACAATTACTTCTAAAATAATAAAATACCAAGGAATAAATCTAACCAAGGGTGTAAAAGGCCTGTACTTGGGAAATTATAAAACACTGAAGAAAGAAATTGAAGAATATACAAATAAGTGGAAGAACATGCCATGTTTATGGATAGGAAGAATTAACATCATTAAAATGTCTATTCTATCCAATCCAAAGCTATCTATAGAGTCAATGCAATTACTATTAAGATACCAATAACATAACTCACACAACTAGAACAAATATTTCAAAAATTTTATATCGAACCACAAAAGGCCCCAAATAGCAACAGTGATCTTGAGAAAGATAAACAAAGTTGGAGGAATCACACTACCTAAATATCAGACTATACTATAAGGCCATAGTAATCAAAACAACATCATACAGGCATAAAAACAGACACATAGATCAATGGAACAGAATAGAGAGCCCAGAAATAAACCCTCACCTTTATAGTCAATTAACATTTGACAGAGGAAGCAAGCACATATAATGGGCAAAAAATAGTTTATTCAATAAATGGTGTTGGGAAAAATGGACAGATATATGCAGGAAAATAAAACTAGACCACCTTCTTTCGCCACACACAAGAACAAATTAAAAATAGATTAAAGACTTAAATGTTAGACCAAAAACCATAAAAATCTTAGAAGAAAACATAGGCAGTAAAACCTCAGGCATTGCTTGTTGCAATATTTTATCTGATATATCCCCTCAGGCAAGGGTAACAAAAGAAAAAAAATAACAAATGTGACTACATCAAACTAAAAAGTTTTTGCACAGCAAAGGAAACCATCAACAAAATAAAAAGACCACCCACTGAATGGGAGAACATATTCACTAATATATCTGATAAGGGGCTAATATCCAAAATTGATAAAGCATTATAAAACTCAACACCAAAAAAACAAACAACCCCACTAAAAAATAGGCAAAGGACCTGAATAGACACTTCTCCAAAAAGAACATACAGATGGCCAATAAACATGAAAAGATACTCAATGTCATTAATGGTCAGAGAAATGTGAACTAAAACCACAATGAGATATCACTTCACACTAGTCAGAATGGCTGTCATCAATCAATCGACAAACAAGTGCTGGTGAGGATGTAGGGGAAAGGGCACCCTTTTGCACTATTGGTGGGAATGCGGACTGGGGCAGCCACTGTGGAAAGCAGTGTGGAGAGACCTCAAAAAATTAAAAATGGAACTGCCATATGACCCAGCGATTCCACTTCTGGAAAGTTATCTGAAGAAACCCTAAACACTGATTGAAAAGGACATAAGCTATGTTCATTGCAGCGCTGTTTACAATCGCCAAGATATGGAAGCAGCCCAAGGGTCCATCAGTAGATGAGTTGATTAAACAACTATGGGACATTTACACAATGGAATACTACTCTGCTGTAAAAAAAGAAGGAAATCTTACCCTTTGCAACAGCCTGGATGGACCTGGAGAACATTATGCTAAGTGAAATAAGTCAGTCAGAGGAGACAAATAAAATACCATATGGTATCACTCATATGTGGAATCTAATGAACAAACTGAACTAAAAAGCAAAATAGAGACAGACTAACAAGACAGGCAGACAAAGAGCAGGCTGACAGCTCTGAAGGGAGGAGCAGCTATAGGGTAGAGGGATCGAGCAAGAAGGAAACAGGACTCATGGGCCTGGACAACAGTGTGGCTGCTGAGGGGGGAGTGGCATATAAAGGGGGCAAATGGTAATGGAAAAAATACAATAAAAATAATATTAAATAGATATATTAAGATATAACTCTATTAAATCACTCGAGTTTATTTTCCTGGAACATAGCCAATCACAAAAGAATATTGTTTTCCTTAGAAAAACTGAGCGAACTAAGTCCTTTCTTTCTGCCACATGGATAGAGAGAGAAGGTGGTGTTTCTATGTTCCAGTAAGAACATTTCCCCAGCCTCTTCCATCTCTGAATTATCTGCCTCCTATAATCACTCAGGCGGAAAGGCTGTTAAGACAACGTTGGGCAATTCTTTCTGATTACTTCCTTTTACATGTCTACCCATAACAAGGCTGATCACTGTTCTCATATGAATGTTTCTTATCTATTGCTCAACTTTCAGATGACCACTGGATATCCAACAGATACAGGAGAATGTACTATACACCAAGTGCTGGGTAGAGTTGCTGAAATCGTAGAAGACATAGAACTTTACCTCAAAGACTTTACAGTGTAGTGATTCATTTCAGTTAACACATACACAAGGAAAATTATACAGAAAAAAATATTGTTTTATGGTACCCAGATAACAAGAGGGGAAATCCCCACAGATAAAACTTACACAATTATTTTTAAATTTTTGTTACATCAAAATCAAGGCCATGCATTTAAATTCCAGATCTTTGTAGGCAAATGCTCGGTAAATATTCCCGCCACTCACATCCCACCATTACCCACTCCAGAGGATTCTCAGGAAAAACTCGGACACTACAGGAGTTATGTGGGCATGGGCTTCTAAAATCAGTGTCAGAAAACCCTGGGGGAGGAGCTCTGAACTTGTGAAGTTATGAAAATGAAAATATTCTATTCATCCAGCTCTACTTAGCAATATGATCTTGGACTAGCTCCTTAACCTTGCTAAGTCAGTTTCCGTGTGTGTATAAAATTAAGGCTAGATTAAATGACCCACTTGAATTGGGGATATAATTATTTTAAGAAATGACATTCAACTACTAGCCTCCCAACACGCTCACTTTTTTCAAGAGTTCGCTGACACAATTCTAGATATTCAATACGCCGGCTGTTTGTTCCCCAGAGGAAGAATGTCCTGTGCAATCTATAGTGCCAGTCTAACAGCCTAGTAGAAGAGAAGTGTAACTCTAGGAAGACTGCTGAATGAGGGTATGAACAACAAAAATAGCTGAGTCCAGCTGCAGAAAAGTTCCACTACCGCGCCCACGCATTCATTCAACAAACCCTGACTGAATGCCCACTATGTGGCAGGCACTAAGCTGGGTACTAGGGATATATGAATATCTGTAAATGCAACAGACAAAAATCCCCACCCATGTGCAGCTTACACTTTAGTAGAAGAGTCAGAACAAAGAAATATATTTAAAAGGCGGTAACAAATACTAAACTAGAAAGTGATGAGCTCTGGGAGAAAACATAAGCAGAGGGAGGCAGAGGTGTGTGGTGTGGGAAGTAGTGATCTTAATGGGATCGGGATAGGCCTGTCTGGAGCTTGGTGAAATTTCCTAGAAAAGGAGTTTTATGCTAGTTCCAGCATTATTGGTGACAAGCTCTGTGCCCGTAGGTGAGGAATATAAATGCTGTGTCTTACTTACTCTTTTGGTAAATGGGTTAAGTCATAAGGCCATTCCAACAATCTACCGCAGAAAGTTTTTGTAAAAAGTTAAAAGGTATAGGAAAACATGCTTTAGAAAACTTTTAAACTCACCATTAAATTCAAGGGTTTAGCAATTGCCTGGTCCTCCCGCTTCAGAGAGAAATAAACATACACCTCTATTTCCCACATACCCGACAAGGCTTCCATATCATTTTTCCTTCCAATCTTCACCCATCCTAGTATCTGCTGTTGGTCCACTCCAGAGAGAGGTGTTAAGATCTATCCTTTGAATAAAATGAAGAGAGTTTGCTGAGAATACCAGAAAGTACACACCATGATTCCCACCCTCAGTAAATAAATTTTCCATTTTCCTAGCAGCTGGCCTGAGGAAAAGCTAAACATGCCAGGGAAACCTCTGTACCATTCCGAGGCCTCAGTGACTGATGACCCACGTATGTGATATGAGATGGGTAACTGGTGCTCAATCTCCGCATGTTTGCTGACAAACACTGACATTATGACTGCCAGTCACCATGGTGGCCCATTCCCACCTCTTTTGCATTCTTAGTCTAAACTAATGGTAAACCTTGAGCCTTTGATTCTCCCTTTTTTTATTTTCATTTGCAACGCTTTGGAAAAAATAATGAATTACTTCTTTAAAAATGACAAGGCCTTCAATTGCTACAAGTTCATCTCCTGTGTGTAAGGGCCCTTTAACGTCACCAAAGAGAGCAAATTCCTTCTGAACATGGCTCTCTGGACTTTCCCAACCACCTGCCAAGTGCCACTTCCTTGCTCCCATCTGCCTAAATGCCCTCAGGCTCCAGGTGAGGTTAAGTGTTCCTACAATGCGTTCTCAGGATGCCCTGTACGTTTCGCTTGAAGTCTTCATTTCAGTAATCGTTACGTGAATGCCTCCGCTTCCAGATTATGGACTGCCCAGAGCAGAGACGTCATCTTTAAAGCTTTGCATGGTGCCTGGCACTTAATAGGCGAAATGAATGAATGATTATCACATGATCTTTACGTTCAATACAACCCCATCCCTCCCCCCAAACCATGACCAGCTAGTGATCTATGCATCCAGCCTCTACTGGCCTTCCTTTATCCCTCCCTTTCTAGAATGCCACGAAATAGGAGACAATCTAAGTCATTGATTAGAACTGTTTTTTTTTTAATGTCTTCATATAGCAATATGATAAGCAAAATAAAAAATATCCGTGGGAATTTGTGCAGACATTTCTAGCTGGGTTGCTACTAAAAACACCAGCTGCAATAGCCGTCCTCTTGTCCCCTGCCAATCTCGCGGGCTTCTCCAGGGTCCAGACTTTGGTCTCTAGCACAGCCCTCTGCTCTGAGGAACAAGATTTCCTGGTTTGCTGGAAGTATAACAGTGAAAAATTTTGACTGTGGAGTATTATAACCCACCCCGCCATTCTTTCGACATTTTTTTCTGGAAGAGCAGACTCTGACTCATGTGTAGCTTGCAGATAAATAGCATGTTTGTATAAGAATCCGAGGAACTAGCTTCAAGGGATACAGACTCTGTCCTTTGGGCATCCTAGCTCTGGGAGATCTGCTGACCTTCAACCACAGAGTCAGGATAACGTGAAGCCAGGATGAAGTAAGGCCACGATGACTAAGCCAGGGTCAAGTGCGCTGGCCGGCCCATTGCCTACCTTATCGGAATGGACTGTGCTCATCTGACACAGAGAACTTTTCAACCCTCTCCCTTGATCTCTTTATTCTGTTCTCCTCTTCCTCCTCATAAAAACTTCTACCTCCATTGAGAGCTGGAGATGGGCTTTGAGACATGAGTCCCCCATCTTCCAGGCGGCCAGTGTCTGAAAATAAACCACTTCCCTTTACATCAGCACCTGCCCCTCTTGTATTGGCTTTCACAGCAGCAAGCAGCTGGACCTGCGTTTGGTTACAGAAGGAGGTTATGACTATGTTTTATGGCAGAAAAAAACCAGGAGGGTTTGGAACAACGAACTGCTGTCTCCAGGAAGCAACGATGTTTTCAAGAATGTCAACTCCAATGAAGGTTTCAAAGACCCCCAACAAGCCAGAATGTGATCTTTTGGGTCTTAAACAATAGTTTTATTATGGTTAATTGGAATACATTGAACCTGCAAAAGGCTCTGGGTTAATGATGATATTCAAAGGATAAAAGGTAATATAAAGTGTTGTTAAAGGTAGTTGCAATATAAAAGGGTAAATATAATAGCATATATTCTATATTTTAATAAGTAGAGAGTATTAATATATAGGCATTAGTGACATGTGTTTATTAATTACAGATATTTACTGATTTCTGGGTAAACAGCACAGAAAACACAGGGAAGGGGCCAGTGAGTGAGCTGAGTAGTCCTGGGGAATGCAGATGCTGTACCCACCCCAGGAGTGCTGGGGTGCACCAAAGGTCACTAACAATAACTGGAAGATGAACTCAACGGTTAATCAGCTCCTGTTGATACACACAGTTACAGCTAAAGGAGGGTTCAGCTGTGTGTCCCAAAAGGCTGGATTAGCTAGATTTCTAAAGGGAAAGGATAATTATAGAGCCAATTCTCATCTTGTAGGAGAAAAGACATCTAGATGGTCCTACTAATTCTGATAAAATTCTTTAAGAAATGCATGTGTTTTACACATGCCAGCACATGTGGTCAATAAAATATAATAATAGAAGAATGGCTCAGACACTGCTGGTTGTGGTAAATTTAAAGGGTAAACTGTAAATTATTTCTGGGAAAAATACCAAGTTTCAAAAGTTGAAATCTCTATAAAAGATAAGCACTTATGGTCCCATGGTAAAAAAAGTTAAAACTCATGATACAATTGTAAAAAAAGACAAAAACAAAAAACAAAAAAACGGTACTCCATCTAATGCTCTTAAAAGGAGGTCCAATATATCATCTGATAACTAACTGTTGATACATAGATTCTGCAACAGCACATGAAATTGATAAAACTTAGGTGAGAACCAAAATATTAAAACTCTAGGAAGCTATCAGAAGAAGTATAACAATAACCCTTGGCAAGTATAGGCTCTAATAGAGAAATAATGAATCAAATAGTGTTGATGTTTTATGATGTAACCAGAACTCTAAAAATACTTTCTAAATCATTGTATTCACATACAAGTGTATCTTATCTGTTTGAAGTGGTCAAAGAATCAGATATACTAGTTTGAAATTGCTGTTTGAATTTACTTACTTACTTCAAGGAATTTGTCAGTTTGCAGTCATTTAAATACTTGGTGCTCCTGTCCTTGTTCAGAGGTTTCTGGGACAAAGGCTCTCTCAGTAAGAACTTAAAATACACAGAAAACCTCAGGCTGCAGGCTGCAGTTGAGTCCCCAGAGGGCTGTAAGTATTCAACGTATATGGCTATAGATAGTTAGTCAATGTATATATCTATAGATGTTCGCTGTCTGTTTCAGCAGTGTATACTTGGAGGGTTTCGCCTCAATCTTATGTTCCAAGAACATTCCTCTTGAGCAGAGGGTCAATCAGTTTTTCCTGAAAAGGACCAGATAGTAAATATTTTAATCTTTGTGGCCCAGGAAGCAAATTCAAAGATATTACATAAGTACTCTATACAAAGAAAGTAAATAATTTTCCACAAATGTTTTCATAAAATTCAAAACAATAATGAGTACAATTTTTTTTTTCTGTAATACAAGTCTACATAGAAAAAAATTGAATTCTTTTGGGAAAGGTAACATTTTGCTTGATTGGGATGCAGAGTTAGTGTTCCTTCTCACTGAGACTAACTACAAATGTTCCACGGGCAATGCCCACCCATACATGATTTCATACATTTCAACTCTGAAAAAGTCTTTATACAGAGAGTTACTGACAAACACTGATACCATCCCACAGGCATGTTATTTTAGTTTAGTACAGTCACCGTTTAGGAAATATGTATAGAGCTTTATTAGATTCTTTTCTTGATACCTACCTTTTTAAATACATCATTATGTTAATCAGCTCCAAATAAAGGTAAGGGGAAAACTATTCAATCCATCAAAAGGGTTTTTAAATTTAGAAGCTCCTTTGTACTTGCATGGAGGTAAAAAATATGCAATGGAACTAGTCTGAATTTGGAAAATATATACACTTCAAGGGGCGTGTTTGACCCTACTGAGATTAAAGCAACATTGGTTGTCATCAAAATGACTACTACAGCTTAAGATTTACATATAGTTGATATTTTGCCTTGTAACTTTGGGTTCAATTCTCTAGGGAACATTATGTCTGCCTCAAGAGCTAATTTCCAAAGCCATTCAGTATTCCATCATAGTTGAGGATGGTTCTTCCCCTCAAGAAGAATTTCAATTTTGGGTAAGAAAAATCACAGCAAAATTTTGCTATTACCAAGCTATCTAACTGATAAGTGGTAGGGCAAGAGGGAAATTCCTGACAAAAATTCCCAAAACTCATGAAGGTTATGTGCGCAAGAAAAAAATGAAGTTCACCATTGACACTACTGTTTCAGTAACATATGGTAGACTTAAGTATTTTCTGCAAAGCCTCTATTAGTGAATAATACCATGAATAAACTTTAAGTATCTTACATTTTTACAAGATTGGTAAAGTTGCAAACTAAGCTTTTTTTCTGCTTCACACAATTTTATAACTCTAAGTTGTCATACATCTTAGCAGGTTCCACTTCGTGTCTACTGATTAATTTTTCCCAACTTCTTTGAAATAGTTCCCCTTTAGTTATAATACACAGAGTATTCATAGAGGTTAACTCTTTTTCCACTTCAAAGTCAGTATTGACCTTTGGAATAAAAAACAACATGGGCAGTCAAGACGGAGTGGGTAAGCACAACTTGCCTCCTCGCACAACCATAGCAAAAATTACAACTAAAATACACAACAACTATCACCCAGAATCATCGATAATCAGCTGTATGGAAGTCCGATAACCAAGGAATTAAAGAAGTCACATTCATCCAGACCTGTAAGAGGGGTGGAGACACAGAACAGGTGGTCCCACACCTATGGTGTGGTGGATAAAATTCAGGAGGGATGCCTCGGGAGCAAGGATCCCAGCCCCACTCTTGGCCACCCAGCCCAGAGTTCCAGTGCCAAGAAGATAAGTCCCCCAAACTTCTGGCTGTAAAAACCAGTGGGGTTTGGGGCAGCAGCAGAAATGGCAGGATTCCCAGGCATCTCGTCTTAAAGGGCCCAAAACAGACGTAGGACTTAGGCAGACTCACTCTGGGCTCCAGCACTGGAGCAGTGGCTGAAGGGCACCAGTGGCATACAGGGTGA
The DNA here is from genome assembly GCA_004026545.1 of Mormoops blainvillei. Taxonomy (NCBI): domain Eukaryota; kingdom Metazoa; phylum Chordata; class Mammalia; order Chiroptera; family Mormoopidae; genus Mormoops; species Mormoops blainvillei. The sequence continues at coordinate 219,733 of PVJD01001888.1, read as the reverse complement.
AAATGAAGTGCCTGCCATCAGGGTGAGTACCAGTGGACAGCTTCCTCCTGGACAAAACCCCAGAGGCCAAGGAACAGCCATTGTCCCTTTTTGAGCCCTCCCCCAGCAGAGACACTGTACAGCAGAGACACTGTATCTGAGACTCCATTTTCCTGGTTCACATGGGTTGCCCTGCCCTGCCGATTATCTAAGGTCCTGCCCCATCCAACTTATGGGTGTGCTTTCCTATAATAGGTAACACTACTAAGACATGGAGTCAAAGCAGCTCTACCTAACATATAGAAACAAACACGGGGAGGCTGCCAAAATGAGGAGACAAAGAAATATGGCCCAAATGAAAGAACAGAACAAAACTCTAGAAAAAGAACTAAAAATAGAGATAAGCAATCTATCAGATGCAGAGTTCAAACCACTGGTTATTAGGATGCTCAAGGACCTCACTGGGTACTTTAACAGCAAAAAAAAGACCCAGGCAGGAATGAAGTTTGCATTAACTGAAATAAAGAAAAATTTATAGGGAATCAACAGTGGAGTGGATGAACCTGAGAATCAAATCAACGATTTGGAACACAAGGGAAAAAAATCATTCAATTAGAACAGCAAGAAGAAAAAAGAATTCAAAAAAAACAAGGCTAGGCTAAGGACCCTCTGGGACAACTTCAAATGTGCCAACATTCGAATCATAGGGGTAACAGAAGCAGAAGAGAAAGAGCAAGAAATTGAAAACTTATTTGAAAAAATAATGAAAGGTAACTTCCCTAATATGGTGAAGGAAAGAGACATACAAGTCCAGGAAGAACAGAGTCCCAAACAATCTGGACACAAAGAGGACCACAGCAAGACACATTATAATTAAAATGCCAAATGTTAAAGACAGAGAATCTTAAAAGAAGCAAGAGAAAAACAGAGTTACCTACAAAGGAGTTCCCATGAGACTGTCAGTTGATTTCTCAAAAGAAACTTTGCTGCCTAGAAGGGACTGGCAAGAAGGGAATGGAAAAGCAAGGACCTACAACCTAGATTATTCTATCCAGCAAAGCTGTCACTTAGAATGGAAGGGCAGATAAAGTACTTCCCAGACAAGGTAAAGCTAAAGGAGTTCATCAACACCAAGCCATTATTCTATGAAATATTAAAGGGGCTTATTTAAGAAAAAGATCAAAATTATGAACATTAAAATGGCAATATATTCACAACTATCAACAATTGCATCTAAAAAACAAACTAAGCAAAAAAGCAGGACAGAAACAGAATCATAAATACGGAGACCATCTGGAGGGTTGTCAGCTGGCAGGCGGAAGGGGATGAATGAGGGGAAAGGTGCAGGGGTTTAGAAGTATAAATTGGTAAGTACAGAATAGACAGGGAGATGCTAAGAACGTTATAGGTAATAGAGTAGCCAAAGAACTTATAGGCACAACCCATGGACATGAACTAGGAGGTGGGGAGATTGCTAGAGGGAATTGGTAGGGGAGGACAAAAGGGGAAAAACTGGGACAATTGTAATAGCATAATCAATAACATATATATTTTTTAAAAATTTAGTATCTGTAACATCTTTTGGATTCCTCAAGAATCAAGAAAAGCCATTGAAATCATTCACCCTGATTTTTAATTAACTATTAATGTTGTTCTCCATGTTAGGAACTCTTTGGTTAATTACTCTCCCCAAAAGGCTAATAGTCTTAAACAAGTTTATTTTCTCTGGACACATTTCTTTAGTTGCTGCAATCAATCACTATTTAATTAACCCACTATCAGTAGTTTTCCTTATTTGGCTAACAAATAAGCCACTCAAAACATACTGAGGCTTCTGCCTCATTTCCACTTTTCACCTGTTAAGAAATTCTGCTGTGATGATTTTTAAAAATTTTTTTTCTAATTAACAGTTTTCCATGAGTTAGAATATTGCGATGAGTGCTTAGTCTAGTAATATTGCTGTAGATTTATTTTATTCTGTCGTCATAAAATATTATTCACCGTTTAAATGTTATTGAGCCATTTAGAAATGTAAAAATCATTCTTAGCTTGAAGGTTGAGCAAAAATAAGCAGCAACCTAGATTTGACCTGTAGGTCATTGTTTGCCCTCCCCTGGTCTAGAATACGTTTCTCTCCACTCCCAAATCCAGGACCTAAGATCATCTGGAAAAAATGTGTGATAAGAATCAGTTAATCACCACTTATTGCCTTCTATTACAGGTAGGGTGGATACTGTTATAGTAAAAGTGTGATTATTTCTATGATTGTTTATAATCAAGTTCCCATAGGGCCCATGATTGCTTTTGTCTAATTAAGTCAGTAGCTTTGGGAAAACCCCTGTGTAATCTCTAATTTTGCCCTTTATTCCAACTCTGCCAACATTAAAAGCATTTATACCCTTCCCCTGTTTTATTGGAAGTCAGGACATGTAGTCAGTGCAGAGATACTGCAGGCCCCTGATACACAGTTAACGCTAAGAGGTCAGACTTGATTTGCATCTGAAACTACAGGTCACAGAGAATACTATGAATAATCTATGCTGTAAAATTGAGACATTTCTGGAACTAAAAACTGGGGCCCTGGAGATCCAGGTCCTAGATTTACAATTCAGGATTCTGCCCAGATGACTCAAAGGGGAGCCCCTCTACTTTCCCCACTGGGCATTTCTCCTCACCCCCTAGCTCTATATCCTACTCACCCTTTCCTGTTTGGGTGCCCCCCTTAGTGGCCATGGCTGAGTGGAGGCCTGGCGGTAACTGGGCCCCTCACATTGATATTCCACTGTATAGAGAATGAAACAAAGCAGAAAACAGTAAGTCATGTGCACACTAGGATGTGTATATTACAACAGTCCCTGCAAAGTTACTTTGTAAGGCATGGTCACTAGGTAGGAATTTGAGGCTTCGACTAATCTATGAAAAGATTAACCTAAGCAGGATCTATTAGTTCACAATGGTAATGTCATCGTTTCTATATCACCTTTGCTGCCTTTTTTCTTTCCCCACTTCACGCCTTCTCTTTTTCCTCCCTGCGCGAAAATAAGAGATGTTGGGGAGACTACAGCCACTGGTTTAGTCTATTAAGCTTGCCTTACACACGTATGGAGAAGAGGCCTCGAGGACGAGCAATAACAAGGGCACTTCCCTTGAGCCTCCACTCCCAGCTCCCAAGGTCCTGCTGAAGACCCAAAGCCAACTATTATTCTTTCAAGGGCCATCCCTTTACAATGGCAAAAGCATGTGCCAAGACTCGAACGCCCTTTTATCATGTGCGTATGTGGAGGGCAACAAGGGAAAGACCTGGCACAGTGCAGGTCTATGAGTGGTCTCACAGAACCCGGGGCTGAAGTATGCTAAAGAGAATAGAATTGGCAACCAAACGTTTTACAGAATGGAGAGAGGTGATTCTCCCTCCTCAAATAAAATACAGTTCTACCTTGGTGTGGGAAGGGAGGCGGATGATAAGAGTATTGCTTTAAACATTTTTTTAATTGATTTTAGAAAGAGGAAGGGAAACAGCAATTTGTTGTTCCGCTTATTTATGCACTCATTGGTTGATTCGTGTGTGTGCCCTGACCTGGAATCGACTCTGCAGCCTTGGGGCATCTGGATGACGCTCTAGCCAACTGAGCCACCTGGCCAGGATCAAGAGCATTTCTTAACATATTCCAGCATAGCCTTCACGAGTTATATAACAGGACCTGAGTTCGAAGCCAGATTAAAGGATAGTAAACCAATCAAGCAGTTTCTGATCTTGTTACTGCCAAAGTTGACAGTGCCCTCTAGTGGGAAAATTTTAAACAGTCCTTACAAACGGTGATCTATACCTATTTCTACAAAATCTCCATACACAGGCATCCAAGTGGCAACAAACAATTACATATAATCAGCTGAAATTCGACGAAACAAGTCGACACAATTGTATTTACCTATCGTAGCTAACGTTGGACACTTACTATGCATGAGCTACTGCGCTAAGCAAGCACTTTCCAAGCATCATCCCCTTTAATCCCTACAACTGTGTGAGGGAGGTACTCAAAGCTGCAACTTTCCCAAGGCACCCACTTAACAAATGTTACATTGAAATTTTAAACCCTCCTAAGAAATCTGACTCAAAACCACATACACATACACACACAACTACAGCAGAAATTTGGAAAACATTGGCTACACTTTGCTCATTTTCAGAATGCTGACTCTGCTTTAATTTGCAATAATGAAATAAATGTTTCTCAATAAAATTTTTCATATTTCCTCTTAAGTCTTTTTAGAAAAAAAAGACTGAAGACTTAAATGATTTGAAAGGGCGCTGAATTACTAGTGTGTCAGGAGCTTGATCGCCGCTGGGCTGAGCCCAGGGGTGCACAATGTCCCGCCCTCTCATCGGAGCTTCTGAATCCCCCTCTAAGAGACGCCTTTGTGCCTGTGTGTCATCTTATGTTCTTTTCCAAAACCCCATTTGATCACTCACTAAATCGGACAGCATCTACCACTGCAACATGAGACAAACCAATAGCCCTCTAAACATTATATTTTTTAAAAAACCCTATATTCTGACAACTTTTTACACCAAAACATAATTGGAACATCAGTAAAAGTAATGCTAGACCTCTGGACAAAAACTAAATGAGGCCTGCCTTCTAGCTTTCTTTACTTCCCATAGAGATGACGAAATAATGCACTTATGCTACAGTATCAATTTCTAAGAACTACTGGAAAGAGGGAAATTATTGATTTTAGTATTTGGTAAAAGGTTCAACTTGACTGAAACCACAGATCAAGGTAGGGACTTAACCAAAAAAACAAAAAGTTAACGTTCATTTATGCTGCATCAAAAACGCTGGTCCCCTTTCGCTTGCGAGATAAAATCCTAAATTCTTAACTGAGCTTATTAAGTGGCCCTCAAACCATTTTCTCAGCCTCACTCAGAAAACAGCTATTTGTGTAGCACTTTAAATTACTGCCAGGCACTATTCCAGTTTGGGGGGAGAAACCTCTGCCCTCAAAATGAAGAAAAATAAAGTTGAAGTAAAAGGGCATGGGGATCGGTGAGGGGCAGGGTATGCTTCTCTGACAAAATGAAGGAGTGAATTGTGGAGTGTTTGAGGAAACACTGTCCAGGTGGAGGAAACCACAAAAGGCCGGAGGCAGATGCATGTTTGTAGTTGAGACCTGAAAAATTAATGTGGCTACCTTAGAGCAGATTGGGAGGACATGATCTGGTTTTGTCACGATAGGGACAGAGGTACTGGCATACCACACAGGGCTTTTTAGGCAATGGTAAGAAATCCACATTTACTGAGATGGGAAGCCACTGGAGATTTTGAGATGTAACGTCATGGGACATGCTTTTAAAGGGTAATTCTTGCTATAGCGTGCAGTCTTGAATGGGGAGGTAAAAGGGTAGGTGCAGCCTTCTTACTCCTAGTGCATCCAACTGGGTGTATTACCATATCAGCAGCTAGTATTTACTGAGGTCCTATGTGCCACATTTATCATTTCATCCTCAAAACAAAACCACAAAGCAGCTATTCCAAATGGGGAGAAAAAAAAAAAGACTCAGGTAAGCTCAAGCAGCTTGTTCACAATAAAGAGCTACTAAGTGGTGGAATCATAAAATCTGCCAGGTACTATAGAGCAGGTTTCTTCCGCAACACACAACACACCCCGCAAGTCAATAAACTATCAGACCTTTTTACCACTCGAGTCTTGGCACATGGTACCCTCTGCCCAGATTAAATCCTCTCATTGACGGCAAACTTCATTTTTCTACATCAACTCAAGTTTTCCCTCCGGAGTGAAATCACTCCTCATCTTCCCCAGGCCACTTTGCTCCATCCTTTCGGCAGTTGATCCATCTTCACTTCTCTGAGAGGACTTACCTGGTCGCAGTCTAAGTGTATCTATTTATGTACTTCCACCGTTGAGTGCATGACAGTCACACCTTTTAATTCGCCATCACCTCTCCCGCCCTGCACTCCCCTCTCCTTCATCCACCTCTACACACATCTAGCACACTGCCAAGAGCCAGCTACATGCTAGTCGAATAGAGTAATAAATTACTAAAGCAGCAAATGTAGAGACCCAAGGTACTACTCTATGCACCTTGGACATTCTGGTGCCACATTTTCTCAAAAAATATAAAAATAAAAAACACAAAAAAGGTAAATATGAGGTGATGGATGTATAATGGGGGGAATATTTTCACAATGTGCATATATATCAAATCATCACAATGTATACTTTAAATATTTTACAATTTTGCCCATTATACTTCAACAAAACTGAAAAAATAGCTACAGGTATTATGAAAAAATAAAGTGGATGGATGTTAACTAGACTTATTTGATCATTTCACAACATATAAAAATATCACATTATGTTGTACACCTGACACATTTTCATTATATCTCAATTTTAAAAACAGAAATAAAAGTGTATACTCGTTATGCTGTTAAGTAGGACTCCGAATCATTTTTTTTTTTTAAAAAGCTTTGCGCTCCTTAGAAGTGTATATTTTTAAAAGATTTTATTTATTCACTTTTAGAGAGGGGGTAGGGAGGTAGAAACACGAATGTATGGTTGCCTCTCTTGCGCCCCCTACCGGGGACCTGGTTGGCCCACAACCCAGGCACATGACCTGACCAGGAATTGAACCAGCAGCCTTTAGGTCTGCGGGAGGACGCCCACCCACTGAGCCACACCAGTCAGGGCTGTACGTGTTTTCTAAATGACCTGACATTTTCTTACCTGTATGCCCACTTCTTGGTTTGGACAGGCTACATAATGTGTAGCAAAACAGGGAGGGCGGAGGAAGACAGGTGAGGCCTTTTGAATTTCCCTTATGATGTTGTCTCCCACCAAAGCCCTCCTAGAACCTGATCAGTTTCTCAGCCAGTAACAAGGTGGGTATAAAGACATCCAGCACAGAATCAGGTCAGAATCCCACAATGCATGATTCTCCTCAGCAACCGCCCAGGCTGGGCCCAGGCTAGCAATCACTTTCCTTCAACCCTTCTGAGACTAACCCTTACGGGCCAGGTGTCCTGCCAGCCCTGCGGCTGCTCACTCCCTCCTCACACCTGCAGGTGCAGTCACCAGCTACAGCTTCTCTGATCGCTGGGGGTGGCTTCCTGCTTCCCAGCTGAAGACCAACTCTGGTCTGGCAAACCAATGAACTTCTCTGGCATCCAGCTGAACAAGGCCTAACCCCGCATCTCAGGACCGCTCTTCCAAGTTTATCCTTCTTTGGGTACTCTCCCCCTCAGCTCTGGGGTACCATACCAACTTTTGTTACATCTCTTTTGTCATAATTTGAAACTTTTTAATATGAAATTTACCTTGCTTAAAATTATCGTGTGGTTTCGGTTTCACACTTGGCCCAGAGCAAGTTTCCCCTCAAGCCAGGTTCAAAGAAGCAACACAGTGAAAACCATCCACTGAAAGGTTTCCTAGGCTTAGTTCTAAAATCTGTAAAACAGTTTATATCTGATGGAATGCAAAATATATGCAAATTCAAAAATCAAGCTTTTGAGGGTTCAAGGAAGCTTACAGCTAAGTAATCCAAAATACTTGTCCAAATGTTAACCTTATTTGATAAACAGTAGCAGGGACATCAAAAAAATAACTTCCAAAGTAAAACAAGAGATATAATAGCTACAGAAGCAATGGGGAAAGGAAAAAAGAAAAGCCAACCTACAGAGCTTGGAAGGTTAGAATGTTTGGAACAGGAAATATAAGGTTTGGTCAGAGCTTTAAAGAAATAGCAGAGCAAGCTTCAGATAACCTAAATGAAAGAAAACTGAGTGTTTCAAGTATGGGAAATACGCACAAAGGTGAGAACATTTCAAGGAAAGTTTAGGAGAATCGACAATAAAGCCATTTCGTTGCAGCAAACTTGCTGAAATAAACCATGAGGTTATACTGGTGGTGTACAGCAGTGTCTTTCAAAGACCAGTCTGTGTTCCCTGTAAGAACTGAAAAGTGAGAGAAGGAATATCTAAGGTTGAAACAGGTATTAGGATGCACAAATGTTATTACATTGTGGTAAAAGTTGTTACATTATGAGAAAGGTGGTTAAGGCAAACATGTCCAATCTAGTCTAAGCATAGTGCAGAATCAGCTAGGAGGGTAAAAATTTTGTTTTAAAAAAAATGCTCTTAATCACAGATGACTATAAAGAAGGAAAAAAAGGAAGCAGAGCAGTAGGAAAGGAATAGCTTTAAATATCACAGGAAACTATCTAACAATTATTGCTATATGATATACTCAGGGTTAGGCCTAGGTTTGTCCCAGTCACTGGGACAGGCACTACAACCCAAACCAACCTACAAGCATGAATGAAGCATCCAACTGACAGGTGGAATAGAAGGACAAAGTCTTTCACACTTGACGAAAGCCCAGTTGTTCAGAAATTATCAATTTTATTGGTATTTACTTCTTTTGTCTCCTTTCATACCACGTGCCTTTAGGCAAATTCACTTCATGATAGCACTTCCACCAAATAGGTTTTGAGACACAATGAAAAGTATGACAGGAAAATGAAACAAAAATCCATATCCATGAGTGATTGCATATATATTCAAAATGGAGGTGGGGGAAAGGGAATTTTCTCATGATTTATCTTCAGGCAACATTTTGGTATAACTACATGTAATTTAACAAGACATTATCATAAGCATTAAATACAAAATACCACAAATCTTCACATATATAAATTTTAACAAGAAATAACATAAAAAGAGCTGTAACTCAAACAAACCCAAGCCAAACCCATATAACTCAATATGTCCAGAAATCTCTATGAACTTGAAATGAATTATCACAGAAGAAACTAAAAGTAGAGTTCTTATTGATAGTAAAGAAAATACAGCTGAGTTTTGTCTTCACATTTGCATCACATTTTTATCCCTTGACCTCAAATACCTTTTAGAATTAGGTTAAATGTTTTTCATACTCAACTAGAAAAGTTGTTGTCTTATTTAACATTTTTCAGTACCTAAAAGAGAGAAAAAGATTGATATAATTTTATATTTGGAATGTAATTTTGAAAATCTAATTGTTCTCATTATCTGCTTTAAATTCCTAACTTGTCAGTCTTAATACCATAGTCTCCCCTTTTCCCCCAGGAAATCTCAAAATAAAAAATATTGAAATATTTAACATGCAATAAACTAAATTCTTTTCTTGAACATTTATCATTTAGATTTTTTCTTGGTTGACTCTCCTACATACTTTTTAAAAAGCTGGAATTAATCATTTTGATAAGTTTACTTTCTTTTTAGGTAAAAGACTAAACTTCCGTATTTAACAAAAGGAAAATACTCTTTTGGTAAATGAAATCAAGCTTCTTAAAATATTAGTTATAACATAAAATTTTAGAATAGGCTTATCTTATTTCCTGCTGGAGATATGTTCTTGCAAATGGCAACGCTAACCGAATCAGTGCTATTCCGAGTCATTATCACATAAACCCTTTGTAGATGCTTTCTAAGTATACTATATATTCTGTCTGATCAACATATACTATGTAATTACAGCTTTATTACATGATATCTTTATCTTCTCTGCCTCCTTCAGAATCTGTCTAACAGTGGATTTCACTAAGCCCGGAGCGTGACCAACTCAGATCCCCCTGATGTTCATCCGCTTGAAATTTCAAGTTAGGCCACGTGTTTAATCATCGAAGTAATGCCTTATTCGATTGGAAGCAAACTACGATTAGCTGTGAAGCAGGAGAACATACTCAGAAAATAGAATGTCACTGGCAGATACCGCCACAGAGTAAACAGAACAGACTTACTGAGGTGAGGGGCTCTCAGGCTGGGCAAAAAGAGTAGCGTGATGGCTCTGATTCACTGGCCAAGAAAAACTGGCAGGGTTCACTCTACATTTTTGACATGTAAATTCTAAAACAAAGGTTTTATATAATGAATTAAATTTGGAGAAAATAAAAGGCAAATTCTCTGACCTACTGTAGTTAGAAATTACTATTTCAGAATTAAGCTACTTAGCAAAGATGCAGCCACTCGGGTAAAGTGTCAATTTGCAGTATTTGTATACACAGGCAGGTGTTCTTTCATCTCATCAGGCTTTTTAATATGCTTCACCAGTCACACTTTATAACTTAATTCTTAGTTCTGTTGGTAAAGAATACAACTCCGCTCACTTCTAGGTAGAAACAAACTTTAAAGACTACAGATTGCTTTAGAAAAAGTTCAGTTCTTACAAAATAGCTTTGAAATAGAGTATTGCTTTGTAATTTCCCATATTTGTTTTAAGTTTAGTTATAAAATTTCATAAGGTAATTTGGTCGCTGATCTCATAGTTTTTACTATGAGGTAACCCTAAAACTAAAATCTAAGAAATAATCTAATATCAGAATATTAAATTCTCAAATATCCCAACAATGTTTTGTAAACTCTCAAGTATTATCAAGATTATCTTATAGAGAATCAAAATCAAAGCATTAATTAAATTTCTCTTGGGTTTCACAACATAAAATATTCATTTTAGCACTGAACCACCCCATTATTAAATTAATATTATTTGCAAATACAACATATCTTAAATATTTGATTTATAAAACTTAAAAGTAACATACTTCCATATGGTTAAGATACACCACCATTTTGATACTCCTCTAAGCTCCTTAAAAGTGGATGCTAATTGTATCAGTCTATTCCACTTAAGAGATTTTAACTAGAAACCACGAAGAGTTTCTTAATAATCCAGAAACAGATGATAAAATGATGAGGATGCTGAAGAAGGTTAAGTCCACATGAGCTTCAAGAACAGAAATCATCCATCTTTGAATATTAGACACTTGGCCTGAAGACCAAAGCCAGACTATAGGACGTAGTATGGGTCCTTCCAGTTCACATTCTGATACTTTGACACAAAATGAGGATTAGTCACAAAAACCATAGACGTTTTCAAGTTTGTTTTTTAAATACATAATAATTGAACCAATCTGAAGAGTGTATGGCTTATAATTACTTTGCCAGTTTAAGCAATAGGAAAAAAAATACATCTTTGTTTTGTGGTGACTATTTATTGGTTAGACTTTTATTCTCCTCTTCACATTTTCGGTGACTGTTTCCCACTGGTATCATCAACCAGGTCTCTCAGGCGAGATAAGTGGTGCAAAGCCCTTCATCAAAAAGTATAAGACATATTATAAACCAATATTAAAGACTGAATAAGAATTCAGACAGCAAGAAATGGCGATTACATTGTTTATTAACTTCAAAATTAGTATGAGGAATGAATTTATAGAATAACAAGTATCAAACTTTGATATCTGAATAATTGAGGGTTAAAATAATTCACCTAAAATTCTGTAACATTTACTTTTTAAAAGTTTTATTTTTGATGTTCTCTTTTTTTTTTTTGCAAGTTTGCGGAGTCAGTTTAATAAGAAACAATAATGGTTATCATTTGTTATCACACTTAAAACATTTTTTTCATGTAATTTTCACGACAGGTCTGTGAAATAATCTCTTTTCTTTTGGTAAACTGTGTATGTCATTTCAGAAACAATTCATTTATTTTTAACATCCACTCAAGATAGCTAAAATTTTTTTAAAATAACACTAAAGGATTAGTTACAATTCTGAGAAAAATTCATTTTTATTGAGCACAGAGGAAACAAATGACAATTGTGTTGAATAATATAATATACCAACAACCTGGTTTTCGCTAAAAATAAAGCTGAGATTATAGTATCAGTGGTGAAAACTCAATCATCCCTCAAACAAACTAGGAAGAACGAGGCCCTTAACTTTCCAATCTTCCTTTAAAAAATACTGTTCCAGTTTTTCTCCTCTATCTGTCAGATTCGAGGACCACTCAGAAAACGTCAACCATATTAATCAACCATATCACAGATCTCTGATAAATAAGAGACCAAGAAAAACAGCAATAATATAGTGATGTATGCAGTAATCTCCAGTGGTTAATTACTAAGGTGAGTGAAAGGTGGTAACTCCAACACCCTGTTCTAGTCTCTAACAGGCTCAATAAATATATTAAATAAAACACATCTTCTACTTTACCCAAGATAAAGAGGTGGAAGGAAACTAACCATGTTAATTATTGCATCATATCTATTTCCCATTTCTCTTTCTTGGACACTTACTCAAATATAATTAATAAGAGAAGAATCTGGATTCTGCTACCCTTTCGGCAACTTCAGTTAATTTTCGAGATTCCCATCTTCTTTAACTAAGTGACAATAATACACCCAAAGTTACTAAGCAATTAGGTAAAATTAACTAGACCCTATCATTTCTACATCCTAAAGTAACACCTCTCTATCTAAAGGATTATTTTCTTCCTACAGACATAGAGTTATGAGTAAAAGGATAATTTGTAAATATACTTGAGCTTTATCTTCCTTTTTCTTTTCAGGCTTGTTATTTAACTACCTGTGATTCTAGTCTTATCTTATATTGTTTACAACCCCAATGGCCACAGATCCCTTGGGTTTAAAGAGCCTATGAAACTGGATTGGGAAAAAAATTCTCATCTGTATTTTCACTAAATACTATCTGTAAATTAAAATCTTTCCATTACGCATATAAGCAACAGAACAAAATCTGTGGCCTCACATACCACAGAAATCGGAGATATTTTCATATCACATTATAGTCATTGCAGGAATCTCAAAATGTTTTAAACTTATCACTACTTCAAAATTATAATAGTTATATGATAGTTACAAAATTACATTAGATATCGAAGCCACTGCCAGAACATATGTTATCTAAGTCTGTTTACAGTCCAAAAGTTTATATGACCTAACTGGCCAACCATTAGACAACTTTAAACCTAGTTATTTATCCACTGAATAGTGAGGTCTCACTGGTAATCCAGAAATCAATGCTTTCCAAAAGTACCTTTCTGTGTTTGCTGATCAACATGTGAAAGCTAAGTAAAAGCATGCCACAATTTAATGCTTTTATTCAAGCCCTGCAAAAGGTCTTCAAATTATGTTTTTACAAAATGAATTTTTACTTACCTATATTTTAAATGTAGTCTTATTTTAAATGCATTAATAATCACAAATTACTAACTAGAAATTTTATATTTTCATAAATAACTATAATTCAATATAACTACTTTCCTTTCTAATTCTATGTAGTTTATTTTTTGCCTTTAAAAAATAATGTCAGGGAGAAAGGAAGAGAGGGGTGCAGAAGGGAGGGTGCAGTGTGATGGGAAGGAATGACAAAGCTAACTAGAAAGGAATCTTCAGTTTCCCTAGCTCGGCTACACAATCGGCTGGTAGCTCCTTTCATGTAACTTGTATCTGCCCTGCTGGGAATAAAACACTCTACTTAGAGGAGACGCTATCAGAAGTGTATGTTAGGGAGAAGTGGGGGATAAAACTGTAGAATAGTATTCTTGATTTTTTTTCTAAAAAAAGTAAAAATACCTGCTAATGGGGAAAACATCAATTTAAGGGTTATGATACAACACCAAGTACAGCCAACTGAAATGGTGTTATGAAAGTAAAAACTCTTAGCATTCCCTAAACTCAGTACACCATCTTCTGAGGGCACTTTATGTTCACACAACCAAACCCATAAATAAATACCTTTCCCTTCTGCCAATAAGGAAAGACTTGTATTCTTCCCCTCTTCTAAATTGAAGATAATGCAACTAAGAAAATAGGTAGATTAATACCTTTAGGGCATTTCAACCTTTTTATCCAAGACACTGTATCTACTTTTGATTTCTGTGGACATAGGTCAAATAATGATACAGTTATGATTATATATTTATTCTACAGGGAATATATGAAAATACATGTCATGGACAAGTTGTTCTTCCAAGATATCCACACCAATACTAGTCTCAAATTGTTGCTATTCAGAAATGAAAGAGTATCAATTTGGGCCATTCACATTTATTATACATTAGGTGTCTAAGGTTATCTCACTAGGTTCTAAGAACATTTTAAATAGGAAATAACACAGGATTAAGAGAAAACTTCAGTACTAAGTAATATGTTCCAAGAAGCTTAACTAGACCTACCATATCCTTAGAACTACTTAATTCCATGCTGTAACCTTCTGATTTCAATCCAAGAGATGGCTAAAATGGATTGTATCCATAACATATTCATAAAAAGAGAATACTTACTTTTGAAGTGATCTAGTAATAGGAACCATACTTTCCTTCAATTGTAATTCAGAGAAATCATCTTCTGAAACCTATTATTAAAAACATCAAATGCAAGAAAATACTGAAAAGATTATATAATTATGAACTTAAATGCTATTTAATGTGACTAAAAAGAACAGTAAAAAATACTGTCATTTCCAGAGAAATAATTCTAGCAAATAATTTTCAGTAAAGCATTATTTTTATTTTCCTTTCATTCTAAAAATACAACTACTACTTAGATCATCTTTCAAGTACCCTAAAGTATGCTTCTAAGTATACGCCAATAAAAATCAAACCCTGGCTTGAAATTATGACTTCTATGAACTGGGCTATGTCTTAATGATGTTTAAAAAGGGAAGGAAAAGAAAGATGGATTACACTCTACATGCTAATGCTGCAATCATTAGAAAGGAAACAGGAATTCTAGAAATAAACTCAAAAGAGCAGGCTATGCTAGTTCCCAAGAGTTGGTCCACTCATTTTTAACAAAAACTGAATTTCAGGAAGCTCTACTGAATAATAACAAAACAATGATGATAAAAATATTTATTAAAAGTATTTAAAGGTATTATTAACTGTAAATAATTTAAGTATTATTTAAGTTGTTATAACTTTTTATTTTTTATTATTATTACTTACAGTATTTTTTTTAAAATTCTCACCAGAGGACATTTTTTTATTGTGTTTAGAGAGAGGAAGGGAGAGAGGAAAGGAGAGAGAGAAACATCAAGAGAAACTCCCGTACATGCCCAGTCCCGGGATCCCACACACCCAGTCCTGGGACCGCACACATCCAGACCCAGGATTGTACATGCCTGGACCAGGGACCAAGCCCACAACCATTAGGTTACAGGGTAGCACTCCGACCGAGCCACACAGACCAGGGCATTATTTAAGTTTTTAAAAGTTTTTATTATTAGGATAAGTCTTTTATTAATAAGGTTATTTATTACATTTTTAATCAAGTGCCAAGCACTATAATAAGTACGTTATATAATCTGTCTTAATTTCTTAACAACTTCATTTTACAGAAGAGAAAACTGAAACTAAAGAGGTACAAATATTGCACTTGCTAGTAAGTGGCAGAATAAGAATTAACAATCAGACTTCGGATAATATAAACATTCTCCCAGGTTATAAATAACAATATATACATAAACACTATACTACTGTAAAGAAAATTCAACCCCTACAGAATAGTAGCCTAAAGCAGAAACGGATTTCTGAATTCCTAGGAACTATATAAAAATTCAATGGTTTTAAAACAAAACTTTAGCCCTGGCTGATGTGTCTCACTTGGTTGGAGCATTGTCCTATAAACTGAGAGGTCACAGGTTTGATTCCCAGTAGGGGCACATGCCTGAGTTGCAGGTCCAGTATAGGTTACGGCGTGTACAAGAAGCAACCAATCAATGTTTCACTCTCGCATCGATATTTCTCTCCCTCCCTCCCTTCCCCTCTCTTTAAAATCAATAAGCATGTCCTCAGGTGAGGATAGAAAAATAAAACTTTACATAACTGTCTTCAGAAGTCAATAAACACATGGCACCACAATTAAATTTCAGATGACAAAGGTATGTGAGAAGTCCAATGTTGAAAAGGTTTTCCAGATCTCCACAATTTATAAATTCATGTGGGACTATACAGCTTTATTTTGTTGGGCATTAAAAAAACAACTTTTACAACCTTTCATACTATAATTGTGATACTATCATATCTAAACAAGATATTGTATTTATAACCATAAACTACATAAAATAATCCATTCAGGAATATACAACTGCAGAAATTTAATAGTACTCAATTTGAATAAGTCACTTTATCTATACATATATTTTATTGTTTATGCTATTACAGTTGTCCTGCTTTTCCCCCTTCATCTCCCCTCTACCCAGCCCACCCCCGACTCCTATAATCAGTCCCCTCACCGTTGCCTATGTCCACGGGTCCTTCATGTATGTTCTTTGGCTAATCCCTTCACCTTCTTTCAATCAGTCCCCGCTACCCCTCCCCTCTTAACAGTTGTCAGTCTATTCCATGGTTCCATGCCTCTGGTTCTATTTTGGTCATTAGTTAGTCACTTTCTGAAAAAAAGAATAATACAACTCCACAACATGTGTTATATGGCATGCTTATTAACATAAAACTAGAGGTCAAACTAAAAAAGATCTAGAAAGAAATCTTGTCTCTTCATGGACCCCAATTTATAAATCCAGTTTGTGCTTACTTGCTTAACTTCTCCTTTCGGTTCTGTAGTTTTATTCTGGTTAAAGCTTTCTTGTACAGCTTGAAGATTAAATAACATTTGTTTCAGGGCTTCAACAGGACCGTGATGTTTCCCTCCAGAAAGGGTACAGCTCTAAAAGTTAAAACAGATGAACAATCAACCATCCAAATTCAGGGGCAAAACACTGTATTTTGTATTATTCTTCCCTAGTACAAAATTAATGCAAAAATTCAAACAACACATGTCAATAAAGTGTTTTAAAAATTGTACGTAACTTCTCGCCTCTCCTTATCCAGTTCCCAGATGAAGTTACTTAATGACAACCATCATTAACACTTTGGCATTTCCTTTCTAGTCTTTGTTCTTTTAAAATGAATAGTACTTGTTTACATTTGCAATGCATTCACTTGGTACACTTAAAATCATAGGCTTTTATCCCTGACTGGTGTGGCTCAGTGGATTGCGCACCAGCCTGTGAACCAAAAGGTCTCTGGTTCGATTCCCAGTCAGGGCACATGCCTGGGTTGTGACCAGATCCCTGGTTGAGGATGTGCGAGTGGCAGCCAATTGATGTTTCTCTCCCTCTCTTCCTCCCTCCCTTCCTCTCTCTCTGGAAAATATATAAATAAAATCTTTTAAAAAAATAAAATAAAATCATAGACTTTTAGAACTAAAAGTTCCCCAGAGAGCAGGTAAGCCAAACTACTCTTTTTAGGTGTGCAAATGGAGCTGTTTATCAGCTGAGCAAGGACTAGAATTTTACCTACGGCATTCTCTACACACAATTAAATATGGCTGGACACACAGAATACTGGTTTTCCACCTCTTCATGGGCTACATATTCCTTGCTACCCAAAAAACACTCATTAAGTCAATTACCCGATCTTAGCTGCATCCAAAGAAGGCAATAGCACTTAGCCACATAAGTGGTCAGGATTCTTTTAAGAGAATCCGTAGGGGATATTTTTGAAATTCTTTTTAAAACTCTTACCAACCTATTATTTTTACATTGTTCACATGAGTTACTGTATCCTGAAAATCTATCCACAAAGTGGCAAATTGGCCTTTTAACGTGTCTGTAATTTAACATTATTTCAACATAGACAGTATAATATATGTATCATTTGAATTTCAAGTCTAGAGAAAATCATTGACTAGCATAATATTAGAAGTGGGCTCTCAC
The DNA here is from genome assembly GCA_004026545.1 of Mormoops blainvillei. Lineage (NCBI taxonomy): Eukaryota > Metazoa > Chordata > Mammalia > Chiroptera > Mormoopidae > Mormoops > Mormoops blainvillei. Next base: position 202,172 of record PVJD01001888.1, on the reverse strand, counting down.
TGGTGAAGAGATTCAAAGTTAAGCATAACGGCTAAAAAGATTTTAAAGACACTCTCCACAGCCATATGAACATGGTATAAGAAACCACTACGCTATATACCTGAAACTATTAATAATACAGAATAATATTGAATGTGAACTGTAATTGGAAAAAAAAAGAAACATGATGTGAGAAGGTAAAATGATGCAGCTTATATGGAAAGTGGTATGGCAATTCCTGAAAACAAACAAACAAAAAATGCATAGAATTACCATACAATCTGCAGTTCCCCTCCTGGTTGTATACCCAAAGAAGTGAAAGCAGAGACTCAAACAGATACTTGCACATTCTTGTCACAGAAGCATTATTCACATGACAAAAAGTTGAAAGCAACCTATGATTCCTTCAGCAGATGAGTGGAAAAACAAAACATGGTGCATACAAAGGAGTATTATTCAGTCCAAGAAAGGAAGGGAATTTTGACACGACACAACATGTGAAATACGCCAGTCACAGAGGACAAATAAATGATTCACCTTATATGATGCTATGGATTGAACTGTGTCTCAGAATTCATGTTAAAGCCCTAACCTTGAATTCAGCTGTATTTGGAGACAGGGCTATGTGGAGGTAATTAAGTGCAAATGAGATCCTAAGGGTCGGGTCTTTGATTCCATAGTATTAGTGTCTTTATAAGCAGAGACACCAGAGAGCTGGAGGAAAGGCCACTGTAAGTACACAGTGAGAAGGCAGCCATCTACAAGCCCAGAAGAGAGCTCATTCACCAGGAACAGGATCAGCCAGCAACTTGATCTTAGATTCCTCAGCCACCAAAACTGTAGGAATAAAAATCTGTTAAGCCACCAGCCTACAGAATTGTGTTTCGGTAGCCTGAGAAAACTAACACATACAAGGTTCCTAGAATAGTCAAAGACATATAGACAGAAAGTAGAATCGGGTTGGCCAGAGCTGAGGGGAAATGTTTACTAGGTATAGAGTTTCAACTGAGGGAGATAAAAGTGTTCTAGAGGTGTGTAATGGAGGTAGGTGCACAACAATGTGAAGGTGTTTATTGCACAGAACTGCACACTTACAAATGGTTAAAATAGCAAGCGTTATGTTGATTTTATCAAAATTAAATAAAGAAAAAAGAAATGGGGCATAAGGATCAGGTTAGGCTTATACCTTACCCCCTTAGAAACAGCACCTGAGGCACTCGCTATCTCTAAAGGATCTGCATTCAGCCACTGATACAGAAGAATTTCTGGTTACCTGAGGGCAACCATAAGGGTTACAAAAGCCCACCTCTGGAATCTGCTGTCTGCTTTGAGTGAACTTTTCAGGCAAAGCAGTGGTCAGAGAAAAAAAAGGAAAAGACAAAACAGATTACATAAACTATTTTGTGTCATTCACTAAATAATATTTATATATGTTGGTAGGCCTGATAGAATTTTTTCTGAGACTTGTCACTAAACCCTAGTAGTGAATATATGAGAGATGTTTTTGTGTTCATATATTCAAAAACAATTTAAGCCAAACAGAATATAGGAAGAATCTAATATATATAATAAAAAATGAGTCCTGGCTGGTGTGGCTCAGTGGGTTGAGTGCTGGCCTGCGACCCAAAGGTCACCTGTCTGATTCCCAGTCAGGGCACATGCCTGGGCTGTGGGCCAGGTCCCCAGTAGGGGGCACATGGGGGGCAATCACACATTGATGTTTCTCTGTCCCTTACGCCTCTCTAAAAATGAAGAAAATCAAGAAAAGGAAGGAAGAAAGGAAGGAAGGAAGGAAGGAAGGAAGGCAGGCAAGGAGGGAGGGAGGGAGGGAGGGAGGGACGGGGGAAGAACCACCTAATGGTATTATAAATGAACAACATTTATGCTGAAAGGGGTTGGAAAAAAAATAACCAAAGTAACTTTGGAAAACACTATTTTGACTGGCTATTGTAAGGCTAAAGACAAGAAAAGAAAAACTATACACAGATAATGTTATCTAATTAGTAAATTTGTTTCTTACAGGGTTATTGGTTAGCAATTCTGAAACTATCAGTATACTAAGACTGAACAAATAAGTAAAGCTATTACAGGTAATGAGTCAGGATTCCCACCAGTGGAGAAAGAAGTTACAAATAAGGAACAGGAAAGACTAAAATACACACTGCGGTATTGGACTAGAGTCAGAGGTATAAGTATAAACTCACAGTTTTATACATACATATAAATATAGAAGTATAAATGTGTACGTGTAGGTTAGTAAACAGTATGTTTCCTAGGCCTGTTGAGAAAGTTTAGAATGAATAACAACCCAGTAGCAATAAGCACACCCAATACCTAGATCTTGGTTTCTAAACACCATTTTCCAATCAAAAGAACCACAGCTCCTCAGAGAAGTGCTCGAAAAAAGAATGGGAACATGTCAAAAAGATACAGAAGCCAACCTGAAGGAACTCCTTATGGCCTAAACTAGAACAATTTGAGTACAAAATAAATAATAATATTGTATTATAAACCTAGAATAAGTATCTATGAGTCCCTATTGATATAATTTAATAAACAAATGAAAGGAGGGGAAGAACAGCTTTTCATTATACAAGAATTTCAATTAATAATGTAGAAGAAAAGACAAGATCCACCAATGGATACTATAATTAGTAGATCAAAGTTTGCGACTATTTGTAGAGTCTCAAAGTATCTCCTCTAAGGTATTTATTCATTACAAGAGCATGTTGTAATTTTACTAAAGAGAAAGCTGGTAGACACCAAGTATTCAAAACATATTTCTATAACTATATATATATGTGTATATATACATATTATTATATTATTTTCTTCATATAATGCTATGAACTGAAAGTCTGTTCCCCTAGAATTCATATGTTAAAGTCTAATCTCAACGTGATAGTATTTGGAGAAGTGTGTATGGAGCCCTCATGAATGGAATGTGTGTCCTTATAAGAGACACAGAGAACTTGCTTCCTCTCTTCTCTCTGCCATATAAATACATGGAGAAGATGGCCACCTACAAACTAAGAAACAGGGCCTCACCAGACACCTTGACCTTAGACTTCTCAGCCTCCAGAACTGTTAGAAATAATCGTTTGCTATTTAAGCCACCTGATCTATGGCACATTTCAGCGGCACAAACTAAGACACATGTCTGTATGTCAATGGTATCAATATATCATAAACCTTCTGATATGATGCGCTTAAAAGGGCACACAGCATGTTTTGTTGCATTCTTGCCAAAAATGCATAACCACATTCTAATCATAAGAAAACTTCAGACTAACCCAAATTGAGGAATGATCTGCAAAACAGCCAACTGACCCATACTCTTCAATTGTCAAGGTCATGATAGACAAGGAAAACCCCAGGAATTGTAACAGGCTGGACTAGATTGAGGAGACAGGGAAACTAAGTGCAACACTGAATCCTGGGTTGGGTCCTGAAACAAGACACTGGTAGAAAAACTGGTGAAATCAGAGTAAGGTCCACGGTTGAGGTAACAGTGTGGTGCTCATATTAATTCCCTGTTTGTGATTGTTCTACTAGGGTGAGATGTTAGCATTAGGGAAGCTGGGAGAAGGATGACAGGAGCTACTTATATTATTTCTGCAACTTTCTGCACATATAAAATTATTAAAAACAAACAAAACCACCCTGGTAGTGAGGTTATATGTGTATGGTCAAGGAACCAGTTGGTCAGTATTTAACACTCATCCATCTCAAACTTAAAAATACTTCTGCAAATTTGTTCCTCTACCAGTGCTCCTTATCTAAGTAAATGGCACCATCCAATCCTTTAGTTGCTTGGCTCAAGCATCTTGGATTTATTTTTTAAATCCTCTCTTATCTCCATCCTACAAGGCCTTTCTTCAAAATACACCCCAAGTCTAACCGTTTCCAACCACCTCCTATGTGCCCAGTCTATCCAAGCCTCCACGATCCCTATCCTGAATGATTGCAAAAACCACCAAACTCTCCTGCCGCTTCTCTAGCTCCTCTTAAATCTATGCTCATACAGCGACCATTTTATATTTTAAAATGTAGATCTGACAATTTCATTCCTCTACTCAAAACTCTCCAGTGACTTGTCACTCAGGTAAAACATAAAATCCTTACATGTCTGGCTCCCCATCACCTTTCCATCCTACCTCTCAGCATTCTTTCCCTTGTTCCTGCTGACTGAGCTACGCTGACTGGACTCTGATGCTCCCTGAACATGACAAACACATTTCTGTCTCGAGGTCCCAGCATTTATGATTACTTCTACATGTAAAAAGTCATTCCCCCATGGGCATTTGGGTTATTTACTCATATTAGGTTTTTGTTCATTAGAGAGGCCATTCCTGCCTCCCTATTTAAAACTGTAGTCTCATTTCTTCTTTCCAATTAATTTTTCTTCATAACATTTACAGTACTCCCTTATATAGTACATATTAAATTTCTGTTTAGTTTGTCTCTTCAACTAGAATAAAAAATCTAAGAGGCAAGGATTTCCTCTCTTACTCACTACTAGGAATATAGTTCCCAAAAAAGTGCTTGGTACTCAAATATCTGTCAAATAAATATTTGATAATTAAGCTTCACTTACCCAGAACCTGCTATACTATCTTTTTTGACCTCTAAGGTCAGACATATTCTGATAGCCTCTACTTTCCATAGTAAATGTCACTGGAGGAAAAAAGACATTTTATTAAATTTTTTAGCTAATTTTTATTTTGAATGTTTAACCTCTCAAATCTTCTAGGTGTTAAGAATCCAAAAATATTATTTCAATAGTTAACACCATGTCTTATATGTTTCTAAACATAAGAAAAAATGTACGTCATTGCTTACATGCACATATACACATTTATATTTTATTTTGGGGTTACCCGCAAGATGAACATATGCTGATTTAGTAATATTAGATAATAATTTTCCTATTTTAAAAATTATAGAGATTTATAATTGTATCTTAGAAACACAACTCTCAATAATCAGCTGCCCTATAGGAAAGTATAATGGTCTGTTTTATATGTTTTCCAGGGAAAAAAAAGTATAATTAACAATTTAGGCTCTCTGTAAGAGTTCAATCTCGGGTCCCTTTACTTTAGAATATTCAAATCAGTTATCAATAATTCTAGGAGTGATGGTTTCATGGGTGTGTGTTCGGGAAGAGGGGATATAGGTCATTTTTTGTTTTATAATATCTAAATAACTTAGAAATTAATCTCTACATATTAGTAAGCTTTTAATAAGTGAAAAAGATTTACCTTCACCCACCTGATTATCATCATTCAGAAAGTCTTCAAGGAGCCCTTTATCACACTTCACCCTTGGAGCCTGTTGAGGACTGTCATCAGAGTTAACAGGAACAGGAGATTTGCTAAATAGAAGTTAAGATACAAGATAGCAATTAACCTCCCAATTTATAAAAATTAGAGAGTATATAACTGAATGGTTATCATTTAAATATAAATGGTTCACCAAGAAATAACCTTTATACATACGATTCATATTGCTTTTGCTTGGTAATTTTCTCATTTTTTCCCTTAACTGATACCAAATCTAACCCTCCCTATCTCCTTGCTTCTCCTTTAAAGCTTTAAGAGGAAACTACAAAAAAAATTTAAAGATGTTAGTTTTCAACTAATCAAATAAGCCTTCAACTATAGGCTATGCTCTAAAAGCTCACTTGTTTGAAATAAGTGGTACATTTTTCCAGTTAAACACTGTTAGTTAGCCAATGATAATACACAAAAAGCCCACAAATTTATGAGTTTCTTCTGTGATGGCAGTTACATGCTCTGCCACATCAAAGCAATAGGACAGATGTCCCCCTCCAGCACTGGCATTAATATAGAAGACAGATTAGATAAATTTTGAAATTATAATTCCCGAGTTCAAATTCCAATCCCACTCACTATATGACCTTACATAATTTATTTAACTAAACTTCAATTTCTACATTTATAGTCTCATTTATGTCACATAAATATTGCATAAATTAACACTATGTACCTGGTACATTTATACATGCTCAATAAATATTAATTTCTTTCTTGATGTAAGGGGTAGTAGAAAAAAAGGGCATCCCCGGCAAAAGTAAGAATTTTCCCAAAACCAAATTCTATTAGTCACAGAGAATAAATGTATTCTTTCTTTCATTTAAATATTAGTATGAGATGTGCTTCTAACTCAAGTACTCAGATATCTAAGTCTTTTTATAACATGTAAATGTAACAATGCTAACTTTTCTTAATTAGCAGCATTTTATTATTGATTCATTTGATTTGTAATTCACTCTGAGCTTTTTCTTTCTCTCAAGTAGTCTTTTCTCTCTTTCTTTTTCAAAAGAGTTTGTACATCCACCCACCATCATCAAAAGCATTTACCTGATTATTGAAGATGGGTGCTAGGTACGTAAGGGTTCATTATATTATTCTTCCACTTTTGTATTTGTTTGAAATTTTCCATCATAAAAACTTAAACAAAAAAGCAATTACCTGGTTGTAGTTGTAGTTGATCTATTAGCATATTGCTTTCAGTACATCCACGTCAATTTTGTTTTTTATGATAGGTTGATAATAATTTGTAAATGTCATATGGAAGCCAGGTCTATATCCCTTCTCCTCACAATCCATCATTAATTTTACATACAAATGTGCTCATCACTACATGAATTCAATCTTCTAAACATCAACTACTGAATACAAGGTACTGGGGCAAACCACTAATGATAATAATCATACTAGTCAGAAATTATATTATCTAGTTACAACACACATTGAAAATTTTTACTCTTAAATATCTCTGGCATTACTTGCTCACCCATTTTGGTTCCAACTGAAAGCAAAATATTGCAGCTATCATACTTTACAAATACAGAAAACAACTGATAATAAGAAATTAAGAAATAAGAAAGATAAACTTGGAAATTAAATGAGGTAATTAGTAACCTATCTTTAAAAAGATATTATTGAACCAACAATTGAGAAACTAAACTAAGAAAAAAATATTCTGATTAACACCACGATTACAATCTACGAGATTATCATAATGTCCTAAGTACTTTTATTTTCTATTCAATTGAATCCTCAAAAAACGCCAAAGTAAAATAACTTACACAAGACCTTGCACAAAGCTGAGTTGTATAAAATAGACAAAACTTGTACAAGGTCTCAGTGAGGAAGCGACAGAGTTGGGATTCCAAACCAGTGTTATAATCAATGTCCACATTAAAAAAAAAAAAAAAAAAAAGCCCTGGCTGGTGTGGCTCAGTGGATTAAGTGCCATAAGTACCCGCCTGCAAACCAAAGGCTCACTGATTCAATCCCCAGTCAGGGCACATGTCTGGGTGAGGGCCAGGTCCCCAGTACGGGGTGTGTAAGAGGCAACCACACATTGATGTTTCTCTCCCTCTCTTTCTCCTTCCCTTTCCCCTTCTCAAAAAATAAATTTAAAAAATCTTAAAAAAAAAAAAAGACAGTCAATTGAAAAGTAATCAAAAAATGATCCATGAATTACTAAACTCTGTCTATGACAAAATAAAAGTTTAGACAACTGAATATAACAAATATCAGAACATAAGGCAGGATATAGGGTTACCAAGAATGCATTTCTGATAAGTCTAGATATAATATCACTAAGAAACTAAAAAAAGCTTTCCTATCTAATTCCCAATCCTTATCCCAAGCTCACATTCACAGTTACCGAGGTGAACACTTTTTATTCCAAAAAACTACAACATTGAAAGGTCAAACACACAAATGAAAACTATCTCAGAAACAAAAATTTATGCAATAGACAACATAAAAAATGGACCATCATTTAAGGGAGATAACAACTAAAAGAGAAAGTAATATGTAAATGAAAAAAATGGTTAGCTAATATATGTAAAGAATACAAAGGGACAAAAAAACTTAAAAGTAAAATGACAGTAACAAGAATTTCATAGCCTTCCTTCCTCTGCAAAATAGTTACTTTTGGTTCTAATTCCTCATACTAAACATATATCAATATTTTACAGTGCAACAAATGAAACATGCAACAAAGGCAAAAGTTATATAGCATATCTAAGTTATGAAACATAACACCATCTTGTGGTGACAAATGAAAAACGCAATATAAAGCAACACTACTCTGAACACTATGTTCTACAGAATTACCATTGCTACTTATCATTAAGTTATTTAAAAATAAATTAGATGTTCACACATTTTTCATTTGGAAAACCAATGACCTTATATGACTTTTCCATTATAATGTACTTACAAAGTAACAGGAATATTTTCCCATGATCTTTCTGCTTCAAGTTTATCTAACGAACAAGGACTGTCATCCTGTTTCATAGACTTCGGTAATTCTTCAGTACAATGCTGTAGATTTCTCTTGGCTTTCAGGATAAGCAATTCAATTTTGTCACCTATTTAAAAGGCTATATTAGTTTTTTTTTTAAATGCAAAGCACAGCAAAAATCTCAAAAGCAATAAGAATTCAGAAAACTTGTAATATATACATATCTATAACAGCAAATTATGTCAAAATGTGACATTTCAAACAACTAAAAGGGAGAAAAGACATTTTTTTAGTTACAAAATGCTACATAAATGAAAGCTGTAAGAATTCAAAAAAGATTTATCACCTGATCATTACATCAGGAATGTAACATAAAAGCTCCTAGGTATTAGGTCAAATTACAGCATTTTCTTTGGTTCTTAAAAACAAACAAAAAATAATTACCACTGAATAGCTTTTTGGATTGTCCTGGAAGAAGTGGATTTTCACATTGACATTGGCTATGTTCAGAATCACATTTATATTCATTAACTAATCCTTTATCACCACTCAAGAAATCTGGAATGTTTGAGGGTTCAAAAGAATATTCAAAGCAATCTGATTTATTCGCAAGTCGAGAAGTTCTTTGTGCCTGATAACTATGTCTTGGGGGACACTGTTCTTCTTTAAATATTTTATGCATCCTTTGGCTATTTGTGTCAGGTAACAAGTCCTGATTGTGGAGCCAGACTGGGTATTTGAAATCAGGTATACTAGTTATCCCTGAAACATTAAGGTCAGATTTCTGGCCAGTGAGCCATCTTGGGTAATTCTTTTCAAGACTGTGTTCTGAACTGTCCTTTAAAGAGGATTTCTTGGGAAAAGATAAGGATGGCTCAGAAATGCATTTATTAGTCTTATTTACAAGTTTTAAGTTTTTTAGTCTATGAGACTGCTTTCCATTTACATTTGTGTATACTAAGTTATCCTTGTTCATGGCAGTGGAGGGTTCTTGAAAATTCTTTTCAGTGTCCGATGAACTCAGTCTTCCTATGCCTTTCTTGGTTTTCTTGCTAATTCGGTGACCTGGTCCAACACAACTAAAAGGAAATGATCCATCTGCTGGAAGTTTTAATAGATCATCAGTTGTTAGGCTAATGGAGTCTATGTCATTAACAGTACGTCTTCTAGAAGATAAGGAGCTTTTTCTGTGACCGAAGTTTTCAAAAGCTAAAAAACAAAGCATAGTTCTGTTTATCTTCTGATATCACATATAAAAATACTTTAAAATATTCAAAAGTAAATGAGAATTAAGAATTTAAGAACCATTTTTGCCATTTTCCTTTTATCTTCATTAAAGCGTTGACTAAAAGCATAAAAGATATAGGTTGATGAAATAGGATGTGTTTTCCACACATCTCGATTTGTTTTAACTAATTTCTACCCTTTTGTCTCCAGCCTCCTGAATTTTCCCATGTTCTTTAATTTACTGTTTCTTTGACTTTTTTCATCTAGACATACCCAATGCACTAATGTACTCACATTAATACTGGTCACTCAACACTGTCTGCAACATAGGAAAAAAATATGTGATTAGGTGGAAAAAAAATTGTTTTCTTGCCTAGGAACTCTGCAATAGCATTAAGACACAGTAAAGAGCTGTTCTAATTCTCCTCTTCTGGAATAGTGCCCACATCCTTCTAAGAGCTGAATGCAAACTTTTTCCATAGTAGGGCCATTCCTTAAGTGCTCAGTAATTGTGTTATCAACAGATGCATTTTCCAAACTTGTCTTCATAAAAGCCTTACCAAGTAAAAACTCTTAATGTATAATGTATTATGAATATTATTATTGTCCATAAGAATACAAATTGGGAAGATTAATATAATACTATGCCATCAACTATAATTGATCAAGTATAACTAAGAAAGGCTGAGATTCATTTAAGGTCATCAGGCAGTAAATGAAAGCTAGAACCACTAAGTCAATGCTCTTTCCACTATGTTATAATAAAATGGTTTAAGGGTTTAGGATCAGCCACCCGCTATGATTCATCAGCTTCCTCTCCAAGGTCACAAGGAGATCTTAGCTAAAAATTCCTGAGAACCAGATAATTACAGAATCTTTTAAGAAAAATATCCAGATCTCAACATTATAGAAGTCATTTTTACCCCAAAAGAACAAAAAAGAGGCACCTAGTTTTCAAAGAATACAACACATCTCTCAAATGTTTTAAGTCAGTGGTCAGAAGGAAAAGAAGAAAAGCATACCATTCTTCGGTTTATAAGTACAGCTGGGGAATTCTGGCACATTAACAGGGCATTTGTAAATGTTAATCTTTCCAGTAGTTACACCAGGATACATCCGGCTGAGATCAAAATCATCAATATAGGCCTGCAGAGCCTGTGATGCAGAACTGTACAGTGTATCCTTGTACTGAAAAGAGCCATCAGTGTTAGAGGAATTACCACCACTCAGGCTGCAGCTTGCTAACAGAGAAGATACTGAAGATTCCCGAGAACAAACTCTGTGTTTTGTATTTGATTTTGCCATTGCTTCCTCAAAATGGGTTATTTCTGTTCATTTCTCTTAGAAATAACTGTAACACAAAAACAAAAGATTAAGGTTCACAGTAAAAGGAGTAACAGCCATATGCAGAGAAATTACTATACATGTAAACTTTTTATAATTTTCTTTAAAGAATAAAATCCATTATCTATAAATCCTTTTTAGGCAATACACATTATAGATTTTCTATTATTTTAATTATTGTGAATTCCTTCATCATTTATTTAGAAAACATTTATTGAGTACCTACTATGTGCCTAGAATTATATATACTAAAATTATCTGAGAACATGCATGGAAAGTTAAAAGAAAAGAGCAGTCACTCACTTTTTAATTCCTAAAAACTACTGACAGACATAAGCCTTTTCTTATGTTGGTATAGTTTATGACATCACAATACCTAACGTTCCCTTATACATATTTTTCAATTCTTAAGCCTACCACTGTGCAATGCAGATAGTAAGTGCTCAATAATTTTTTTTAATTAAGATTTTTAAAATTGATTTTAGGGAGAGAGGGAGGGAGAGGCATCGATTTGTTGTTCCACTTATTTATGCATTCATTGGTTGATTCTTGTGTGTGCCCTGAATGGGGATAGAACCTGCCATCTTGGCATATCGGGATGACACTCTTAACCAACCAAGCTACCCAGCCAGGGCTTGCTCAATAAATTTTTAAGGGCAACAAATGAGGTGTTAGAAACAAGAAGGAACAGGGAAGAAGAATGTTATAAATGCCAATATGTAACTTTATCCAACCCCTTCATCTGAAAAAGAGCTGAAAGAACAAAATATAAAGAAATAAACTACAAGTCATATAATAAAATGAACACGCAAAATGATCTTTTCCTAAAACAATATTGTTAATAATAATTTCCTGACCTTCATTTTTGGTACTACCCTATTTTTTGATTCTTATATTAAATATATTCAGCCCACCTCTCTTTTATAGGACACTTAAATAATTAGAAAACTGACAATGTATTCATTTTATTGTCCTTCCATTATTAAAATGGAGGAATTCCTATACCTTAGTACAGCAATAATAGGATCTATATTTGAAAACCTAAAATAATAACAGAATGAACAGGCACTACTTCAGTGCATATGACATTCTTTTAAAATTAAATCAATGGATTTTTTGTACTAAAAATAAGATTAATGTCTAGGACTTAACACATGCTATGATGTTATAAAGTTAATATGTTTAACTTTTGGCTGTATTTTGGAATATTTAAGTTGTAACAACTTTTAATGTAATCTTAACTGTCAAAATTAACTTTAAAATACTGAAAGTTTTGCATTTAAAAAAGAAAACACAGTAAAATGTCATCCTGCCTCTCAGCCTTACAATGTGTAACTGCCTTTGCAAGAGAGCTGAGAGCAGTGAGTGGGAACCTGCAACAGAACATAAGATAATGTTTAGCTCGATTTCCCTGAGTGCTGTGATACTGGTATACCAAGAAAGAACGGCTAGACTATTGTTCATTTCCATGGCCAAGACATGGAAACAACCTAAGCGTCCCTCAGTAGGTGACTGGATAAAGAAAATGGGGTACACGTGTACAATGGAATACTACTCAGCCATTAGAAAGGATGAAATACTGCCATTTGTGACAACATGGTCGAATCTCTAGAGTATCATGCTAAACTAAATGAGTCAGAAAAGGAAAAGAGCTACATGATTTCATTCACACCTGGGCTATTAACAGAAAGCAACAAACAAACGAACAAAACAAACTCATTGACAAAGACAACTGTATGGTGGATACCACAGGGGAAGGGAGTGAAGGGATGGTAAAAGGTTTACTATCAAATACATGATGACAGAAGGAGACTAGACTTTAGGGGGAGAGCACAGAAAGCAATATACAGATAGCGTATTATAGAATTGTACACATGAAACATGTTATTAACCAATGTCACTTCAATAAATTCAATAATATATATTTCAAAAAAAAATGGCTAGACTAAGTCAGCTTTGCTCTCTTTACCCTATTCAACAATGATACTTAAATTTCCTAAAATGAATATTGCTTGGATATTAAGCTTGACCAAACATTTTCTCCCTTATTCGAACACTGTACATGTAGGTTTCTGGTTTTAATTTTACAAAACCTCAAATACAAAATAAAACCCTACAAGGCAAAGTCGATGGGTCATAGTTCTCAGTAAGTGGGTAATAATATTTATTTTAATTCACAGGAAGCAAAAGAAATATAAAAACAAAAAATCCATAATTTAACTTTCACTGTGTAGAGTCTTCAAAAGTATACAAAAGTACAAAAATAAAATATACCCCTATGCAGCTATCACCCTTCTTGAAACAATTAGCAACATACCTAAACATTTTACAATATCTACCCAATTCTCCCACAGGACTTGGAAGCAAATCCCAAATATCTTACCATTTCTTCCATAAACGCTCGTTCGTATCTGCATAAGGAAATCCATCATTCCGAACAGGACGTGAAACGAATGGCGAAAAATTTCAACTACCTTTGATTGAAAAACAGAATATTCCGTGATAAATAACCAATGGGAATAGCTCAGAAGAAATTAACAGATCTTAGAAGTAACAGCTCTGGGGGGAGAGAGTAAAAGAGGACTAAACGGTAAGAGAAAGAATATGATAAAGAAAAAAAAGAAATAACAGCTCCATGATTTATGTGATGATGTCGAACACGTGTTTATAGTTTACAGCAAAAAGAATAACTCCAGAAAGCCAGGACTGCTGGCGCCGCTGCCCCAGAGCATCCCGTCCCCTCCCGGCGTTCCGTTCAAACCGGCTGCCGCACGTAGGAAACGCCCTCCCTGCGGGCTCCCAGCAGTCACGGGCTAAGGGTCCTCAGAAACTATCAAGGGGCTGCGACAGCGCCAGGGGTGCGGACTGAGTTCCTCGACGCTACAGCCCCAAACGCCCCCACCCCGCTTCAATCGACGCCTCCAGTCCCCCGAGGCCCACGTCAGGTCCCCTCTGTCCAGTCCCGCGACCCTCCCCCGCCTGGGGGCCCTCCTCCTAAAGCTGCCCCCTTCCCGCAGGGACTCTCAACGGACTCCCACCCGCTGGGGATGTCTTCCCCTTCCCTCCTACCCACCTTCCTTTAGACTTTCCCTCCGGCTGTCAAAGGATGGGACGCCCCTCGAAAACACACCCCCTTCTCGGGTCGAACTCGCAGACGAAGGTCCACAAAGAAATAAAAAAGCACACTTCCACAACTCCCAGACGAAAGCCCAGGCCTGTAACCGGACGCGACAAAGCATCCCCGACACAGACAGAGCCCCGAAAGAACCGCTCGCCGGCAGCATCCTCCGCCGTCACAGCGGAGCGCGACGCCCGCGCAGGCTTTCAAACGGTCCCAACATGGCTCCGGCTTGACGTGCGCATGCGCCCTACTCGGGCGCCCAAGGGAGAAGGGGGGAAGGGAGAAGCAGGACAAGACTCGGGGAACCGGAGGGCTTTAGGTCGCGCTGCCTGCTGGGAAGTGTAGTTTCTGCCGCCTCACCTTTCGGGCGGGAGTAGTGGACTGAGTCTGTCCACGATTCGCGGCCACTCTGCGCGAATGACAGGCTGAGCCTCCTTCGGCCGGCCCCCGGAGCTGAGTGAGGACACTCGGTAGGGGACACTTGGGCGCTTGCGGCTGACATTTCAGTCTCCGAGAGTCAGCTCTACCTCCCCATGTGAGCTCGGCTCCCCTTGGTCAGAGCATCCCTTCCCAGGATAAGACACCTTCTCGGCCGGGGGCAGCTCCCGAGAACACTGCCTGCCCTCCCTCCTCCCCGAGCTCGGCCCTCCTGGGCTTCCAGTCCGCCCCTCACACTCCAACCAGGTGGGCGATGGGAGGAGGGAATTTGGCCAGGAATGGGAATTAACAAACTCCTTGAGGAACCTTGATTCCCAGGAAGCATGGCAGTGACCCAGCATGGACTGGGGACCCAGTCAGGCAGCCCGGAAAGAGGGAGATGATACAAACAAATGAAAAGACCCACTTTACGGCATGTGTGAGCCTGTCTACAAGGCTGGCTCCGGATATGAGGTGCGAAGACCAGTTTCAACCAAGTGATGTATCAAAAAATGATGCCGTCTCAGTATTGGTTTATGTTTTCCACTGACCCTGTGGGCGAAGATACTCTTGATTAATTCACCTGAATGTGTTCCAGCTCACCCGATGTTACATCACCAGGCAGTGCAACTGTAGCCTTGCTGTTGGCGCGTTCTTGTTTTCACTTTCTCTAGACCATTGAAATTAATCTTCCCTTTTTTCTTAGAGAGTGAAAAAATCCGGAAGCTGTAAATTTCAGTTGAGTGGTTAGACATATGTTTATCGTGGCAGTAAGTGCTAGGTGATTTGACAGTGAATAAGGCAAAGTCCCTGCAGGAGTTTACGCTCCATTGGTTTGTTCCAATATTCTGCATTTCCTAACTCAGTCAATATCAAGTATGTTTCTGATAGGAAATAAAGAACTGTGAGACATATGCTTGGCAGGTCGGGGACCAGCCAAGGATTGCTAATGGTATGAACTTAAAGAGTGACATGTTTAAGATCCACATTCTACCTAAATGTCTTTTTAACTGGTCCTTCTTTGAAATAATTTCTTAACAGTTCTATTCATAGACAGTATCTTTAATGTCTCTCTTACTACCTTTTTCTTCCATCTTGGGACATATATAATGTGCAAATGTTCCCTGATGAGGACATAAAGTGTAAGTGAAGGACATGGAGAAAATATAAAGGAACTTCTCAAGTAAACTGACATAATTCATGGATCAAAATAATTAGTTTTCCACTTTGTTCCTCCACGGGTTGAGATATGGAGATCTCCAGGAGGATTTGGAGAAGAGTTTTAATAGTTGTTAAAATTCTGGACTATTAGGAAAGGTAAAGAAATAAAGGATCTACTAGGAAAGGAGTTATAACGGTTTACAAAAGCTTTTCAAATAAAGATATCAGCTAGGTGTCATGCCTTGCTGGAGAACTAAACGAGAGAAAATAGATTCATTTGCGCTCCAACCTAAGGAGCTTTAGGTGAGAGCTAAGGGAAGACATGTTCTGATCATTAAACTTTAAGAAGATTTACTGAGGCAGCTCTTTGGAGAGTTTTTTAAAAGCTAGCTTTAGATGTGTCCATTTTAAGAACAGAAACTAACCTCTTTGATCACCAAAAAGGGGCCCCACACTGTTTCAATCACTTTTACATATATTAATCCAGTCCTTATCATGACCCCATGAGCTAAATATTATTATTCCTAATTTATAAATATGGAAAAGGACATAGATAGGAAAATTAAGGTTCAAAAGTTAAGCAGTTTATCCAAAATAATATAGCTGGTGTGAGTGGCAAAGGCAGGATTTGAATCCAGCTCTGTGTTGTCACACTCTTTCCACCATACCAGCCAGCTTCTCCTAACTGAAAACTAGAAGATGGACCAAAGGACCAATGAGACACCAGCTCCTGAACTCATTCACAGCAGAAATAATTATTACTCAACTGTATTTGCCATGCCTAGCACAGTTCCTACGCCCTACTGAATTGATTCAAACTTGATAGACTGTCTGAAGAGGTGACATTTAAACAAAGACCCCAATGAAGAGGAGTCAGTCATTCATATTGGGCAAGAACATTACAGGCAGAGGGAAAAGCAAGTGCAAAGAGGTAGGAAGATGCTTGGTTCTACTTGCAGAACAGCTAGGAGTTCCATATGACTGCAGCAAAGTGGGAGAATTGAAGCCTGGAGTTGCCTTTGGAGGGCAGGCCAGGGGTCAGATCATTTAGTGCCACTGCCACTGGATTTAAAAAGATGAATTCCCAAGAACACCTGATCAACAGATTGTGATGCTTTTCAAGAGAAAGAAAGCATGATTAAGCTGTTAGAAATAATAATGGTTTATTGAATAACTATTATGTGCCAAGCAATGGGGTAGGACATTTAAGTGCATTATCTCCTTAACCCTCACATTAACTCTACAGAGTTAGGTATTATCCCAGTTTTAAAACAGAAATATTAAATAATGTGGTTCACAATTAGACAATGGCAAAGACAGGAATTGACCAAGGGTCTCTTTGACTCCAAGGCCTACTCTTTATAGTACACCACACTTTCTTATCGTGAATAGGGAGAGAAGGATTCCTGCATATGGGCATTCAACAAGTAATTATTGTTCATTTTTATGTGACAGGCACTGTAGAAATAGTATTAAAATGTAATACAGCATTTTAAAACTTTTTGTATGGTCACATTCTTACCAATCATTTGTTTTTTAAACTTTGCAGTTACATGGACTATAAGAAACTTACCCAACAAACTGCTCAAGATATTTTATATTACAGCCAAGATACATCAGGCGGGGAAGTGGTTAAAACTTTAGTAAGAAAGCAAATTATATATAGTCGAGTTTTGTTTTTTTTAATGAGAAGCAATTGATTATAAAGACAGTTTTAAAATTTTTTTATAAACAAAAGTATATTCTTATTTTGTTCTATTTCATTTTTTTGTTTTTCATTTTTTCTGTACTTGACATCTAACATATCTGTGGATTTTTATTACCCTTTGAGAAAAAAATGACAGTTTCTAGCAGTTATTATAAAATAACTTATAAAAAAGTCCATGGAAATCTGTAAGTACAACATCCTATTTACAATAATTGTTTTGGATATAGTGGCATTGATGTATCTAGAATCTAATGGTGCTCCTTTAGTGATAACACACTATTTGATAATAATGAGAAAATAGAAATTAATAAAGTAACCAGGTTGAAGTGTGATATTAATCAAATACAGCAATTATATACCATCTAATCATTTTCAAACCTTAAGACAATCAGAAAAATAAACTCCTTCTAGTGAATAATTCACTAAGGTAGGAAATTTCCACTTCAAGAAATAATTACTACAAAAGCGCACTGGTATTTTCTTGCTATTAGTAGTAATTTGTGATCTTTTAAACACTTCACCTGTCCATTAAATGAACCACTAAAAATAGTTTATTTCCTCAATTTATTTGTCTGATTTATGTAATTTTTTCTGTACGATGTTTTAAGGATTTTTTTTTAGGATCCTGTTATTTCAAATACAAGTACACTAAAGAAAATTGTGCTGACATTTTCAACCTTATTTCTCAGAGCTGTTCATTTATTCACTGCTCATGATAGCACACTAATGCCATGAAATTATCATGTTATTGAGAAATCCAAATTTTAGTCCATTTCTTTATTTTTAAGAGCCCACTTCTTTCAGCTACTTCATTTTGTGCTTCTTGCCTTTTTTCACCTGAGTAAAACTTTCCTATCTGTGTTTCAATCAAACTTTTACTATAGGACAAAGCTGGTATGCTTTCTCCTATTCATTTTAATAATTTTCAGGAAGATCATCCCTACCTTTGTTATCTGAATAATTAATGGTTCTGATAGTGTCACTTTCAAAAATGGACTGAGGGGAGAAGTAGGTAAAGGTCAAGTCCAGGTACACAAAGAGACCAAACTTTTGGATATTATAGTTTTTTCGGTGCCTTGCAGATCAGTGTAGACAGCAACCTGTGCATCAAAAGAAACTTGGCAAGTTATTTATTTATTCTGCAAATACTTCCTGGGTGTTTACAGGCAAGGTGCTGTATGAAATGCCAAGAGCCATTCAAAGAATAGCTTCAAATAAGCTGTTTTAACGCTTTATTGAATTTTTTATGAGAGATTTTATTCTTGCATGCAAAACAGACAAAAAAATACCCGGAACTTTCTGCACTCACATTTTAAGTGAAATTTATATACACTGTATACAGTTATTTATTGATGCACAATATCTTACCCCATATCTTAGTGACTTACCCCACGTCTTTGTGTCTTAACAGACATTTATTATCTCATGGTTTCTGTGGGTCCGGAATTGATGTGTTGTTTAGCCTGGTGCCCCTGTTCAACTGTTCTCATAAGGCTGCATTCAGGGTATTTGTTGGAACTTAGCTCTCATCTGAAGGCAATTCTGCTTTCACACTCATGTGCCAGACAGGCCCTGACTCAGGGAGGGGATTACACAAGTACATGAATACCAGGAGTGGAGATCACTGGGAGGCTGTGTTAGAGGCTGCCTATCACACAGTTTTGGCAAACTTTTTTTTAATAGTCAAGCTACAGTCCAATGAATATCAAAAGCAGCTTCAAAATTAAGATAGATGTAATGTATATGAAATTCAATTTTGCATGCTTGTTTTCTCAAGCACAACTCACTGATTCCAAGTTTGCCATGTTTATGTACAGAAGGACAGTATGATTGGGACAGTGTATCTTTTCCAAAACATCAATATTATTCTCAATCCACTGTAGCAGATGTTTAGGTTCTTACAGAGGAATCTGAACATGTTGATGAGGCTGGTCTGCCTCAGCCGAACTCCCAGACTGGAGCTAGACTGAGAGGTAAGTGAGACTGTGGTCGAATGAATGAAAAAAAAACTAACAAGCTTAAATTTTTTCCAGTACTTAAGGGTTTCAGTTTTACTTAAAGAGTTGCAAATAGCCAAAGCAAGAAACAGATGCATGTGAAAGTAGGATGAGCAACTGAGTATAAACATTGTACATGTCAGGGTGTGCAGTATAGTCTAGCGCACTTTGCCAAACTAGTATGTGAGAAATGTAACCCTTCAAAATGTATGGGGAAAACGGGGTAAATTATTGAATAAGTTTTTCAACTTATATTTCCAGACTATAGTCTCTTCTTGGAGATTCACTCTAAAGTTCAGAGAAGTCCTAAAGTAAAGAAACTTGTTTAACTTTAATTTGAACTTTTCTAAATGTTTACATGTTTGTAAAATACTATCCTAGATAATGGATCGCTTATCTCAGATTTGGATTCTAATAGAAGCTCTAATATGTATGTAGATATGTAGACTAGATGTGTACAGAGAGAAGTGATTTGTTTTTCATTTTCTCCCTGCCACCATCCTACTAGAGGCCGCCATCATCTCTCAACTGGATTATTTCAGTACCTCCTAATGGCTTCTGTGTATATACTCTTACTCTGCTACATCCCATTCTTCCCACGATGGCCAGAGAGGTTTTTGAAATACAGTTCAAATTGTGTCATTCCCCTGATGAAAATGTTCTAAAGACTTCCCATTGCATCTAAAATACAATGCAAATCCTTTATCATACTCTACAAGGCACCCTCAGGTCCCTGCCTACCTCTGTTTTCACAGTTCAGGGAATTTTATGGTTTTGCCCTTCAGTTAGTTGGGGGCTGGCAGCTTGGAAGTTGTGTCACCAGTCATTGCTCAGGGGCCCAGCCTTGAGCATACACACATTCTTCCAGATCACTGCAATGAGTATAATTTTGACTTAAAGTTGTCAAATAACTTATTGTTCAGTTGATCATGAGTCAGAGGTTATACTTAAGTCTTTTGTGCCAATAAAACTTCAGCCCTTTGCTGATTAATCTATTTGTGGCTTGGGCTGTAATACTTGCAAGTTAGCTAAGCCACATCTGAAGGAAGGAAACCTTACATACTAAGAAAATTTGAGGATATCTCAAAGAGAAAATTAGGAATCAACTGAGCCTTTAAGAGAAATTAACAAATAGTCTAACGAATTCCTTATTTGTTTACCAAATCATAAAAACAAAGGTTCAGAGGAAGAACCCTTCATAAATATGACAACTATTTTCTGTAATGTTAGCACCTGGGTTTTATCTCACTTCCTCCAGAAATTTTAACTTTTTAGAGGTTTAAAAATTTGTTTTACTTAAGCCTATTCCCTTATTTTGGAAACTATAATTAACAGGGAGAGAGAATAAAACCAATATTGTTCAGACTTAATTTTCATAACAGCCTTCTGCTACAATAGTGGGTTTTAGTCCATTTTTCTTAATTTCATTGATGGATAAGCAGACCCAATATTATTGATGGATAAACAAAAATGTTAGTTACTTGCCCAAATTCTGATATGTGAAAATAAATGAAATTCAAATGTCACTGTCTATAAATAAAGTTTAATTGTAACACAGACACACACATTCATTATACATTGTCTGTACTAACAGGGTTGAATAGTTGCAACGCAGACCATGTGGCCCATAAAGCCTAAATTATATACTATCTGGCCCGCTGCTGAAAAGTTTGCTGACCTCCAATTTAGACGACATTAAGAACTGGACCCACAAGCTACTGCATAACCACACAAACTTCTCATCAATTACTGTTGGCTTATTATAAATACAGCAGGTAAATGTTTATAAAGAAGATTTTAGAAAAATACTCAGTGAGAAAAGCCCCTTTGAAAAAACAACTATAGAAACATTACAGACAACATTGTATAAAAAATGAATTTTGAAACAATTTATATTAACTATTATATATTAAATAGACCTTGCTACTTCTAACTTAATATTAGTGTTTTGAATTGCTGATATTACCTTCAAGTTTTCCTTACCATTGATTGCTAAATTAGTCTGTTATACTGTGATGACATTATATTTTCAACTTAGACTAAACTTGTTAAATTTTTAATTTTTCATATTTTGGTAACTATGGATATTGTGTTGAAGGAATGATTCCAGAATCAACATCTAAGCTATCCGTTTTTTTCTACAAACCTGAAAATATAACTACATGGGATAAATCATTAAAAGTGTACAATATGATACACAAGATTGATTCAGTAATTTGTTTAATATTAGACTTTTTCTATATTAATATGTTTTAGTTTTATATCTTAATTATTTGAGTTTATTAAACCTATATTATGTAGACTCTTTACATTTTATTGATTCATATTGTTTAAATCTTTATAAAACCCTTAAAACTTCCCTCCTTATTACTCAAGAGTTCGATTCCAGTTGGCTTCATTCTGCTTTAAATGCATACCACACGCTGAATCTGGTTAGTTATCTTGATGATGTGGGGCTTAAGAAGAGGATGTAACTTTTTAAAATAGGATAAAGTTAACGAACGTGGTTATGTTTTAGAAACACTCTTGAATACATTATCTCAGTTAAATAGAAAGAGGGAGAATAAAAACAAAGAGAAAATACAGGTAATTGGTGTAGAAAGTGCATCATAGAAGCAAGTAAGGCTTAGAAGAGGGGAGAAGAAAAAATCAGTAGGAGGTGAGGGTAGAGTGAAAACTCATGAGACGATGAAAATGAATCAATGAGAGTACTAATGAGACATAAAAATGGCAGAAACAAGAAGACAGAAGTGGGGTAAAGGATTCTGAACTTATGTGCAGCACGCTGTAGGTCTCTTATTGGCTGCTATACTTAATGGTATGTAAATTATAGCTCAGTCGGCTGTTTTTAAAATGTGAATTGTACATTTTTGGCTAATGATTATTAGAAAGTGGTGGTAAATGTGAATATTGGAGTAAAGCAAACTTTTATGATTTTCACAAACAACTGCATTTGTAAAATTCCACATCACTGGGTCTTTGGCCCTTTGAGTCTCCAAACCACATTTCACTCCTCAAAACAAATACCCCACAAATAAATCTGTCACCACCTTAATCATTTATTGAGAACTCTGTAGGTTAACCTTATCTGCTTTTATTAAACTGATTCTAAAGTCCAGGATTGGGGAGAAGTTGTAGAAAAGCCAAGGAAGGTAAGTCAGGTAATAGAAAAACACATTCCATGACCCTCTTGGGATTTGGACATTCAATTTGGGAAACACGGCCCATCACAAATACAAATGCAAACACTGGGTTGTTTCCTTCATAACTGTATTAGACTAATTATATTGTCCCATTAGCACATCAGGTCTTTCTGCTATTGCTGCAACTCAGCTGTAATAATGGAAAGAATACCAGACATGGCATCAAAAAACTTGAAAACAGAGTCAGAGAAATGATGTGACTTGCTCAATGTCAGCAGTCAATGCATGGTAGAACCAGGATTTATACCTGATCTCCTGATTCCAACTTTCAGGCCCCTTCCAGTATTCCACAGTATCTCTGAATAGCATTACTCTATAAGATGGGTTATTTTGCCTTCTATGAATACTGATAGTGTTAATCTTCAGGGGTATGTTTTGACCCATTCATCCCTTGGTGAGGGAGGGATTCCTGTCCTAGGGTTACTGGGGTGCAAAACATGACACCTGCCACAAGACAAATAAGATCAACAGTGGTTTATTAATAATTACAACCCAGGACAGGATTGTTACCACTTTGTTCAATTAAGATTTAAGGGGCATGCAGGGTGCTGGGTGGTGAGCCATGTTTCAACAAAAGACCACAAGAGAAATTGAAATAGAGAAGTGCCTCACTCACAGGTCCTGGAGGAAGTGCACAGCAAGCCTCCAGGGGCCACCCAGAGAAGTCAAGGCAGGGTAGAGGCAGTGACTGAGGCAAGACCCGAGGCACATGTCTTTATTAGGCTCTGTGGGTGGAGTGTGTTATTAGGGTTCCCAGGCTAAGGCCTGATTGCTCCACCGAAACCAGAAAGCGCAGGATTCTGGTAAGCTCCACAGACGGTTTTATCTAAGGGGCTCTCAAATGGGAAAGGCCTTGGGAGGCTGGGGAGACTGCTGAACACAGGGCTACTGAGAAAGTCATATCAGGAACTTGCACTTGTTTGTGAGTATGGGCTGTTTTCTAGGGCACGCACTTGTGTAAGGGGGCTAATGCCAGTTTAAGGGCCCTGAAGGCTGCTTGGCCAAACAAAATGGGTGCTGAGGCAATACCATGGAGTAGCTTGGCTAAACTCTTAACGAGCTATGATGCCACGCAGTGTGACATGGGAGTTGCACTCAGGAACAGAGTGAATAACCAGGAGGCAGGCTTTGTAGTATCAAGAGGTTGAGGTGACCCGTGATTCCCGCGGGAGGGTGCGACTGGTGGTTGCAATAATTCTCGCGGCCAGCAGGGAACTGAAAGCTACTACTCAAGGGTAAGAAGGAACTGTGCCTGATCCTGTTGATCGGGGGTTGTTTGGTTACGGGTCCTTATCTGTGGGAATAGTCAGGAGAGGAATTTGCAATCAGGACATTCAAGACCCTGTTTTCACCAGATGTTTTATCAGTACGTAATATTGGTCATTTAATTTTAGGCCTTACACCATAGGCACTAAATCAATGTACTTTTCATAATATATTACCTAGCCCATGTGGAGTAGTAGAAATAGTACTGTACTGGAAATCAGGAAATCTGGGTTCTAGTTTCTGTACTTACCTCCAGTTGTGCATGTGACTTAATCTAGTAGGCTTTAAAATTTGAAAGCATAGATGATTAAAGATTACTTCCTGAATTTTATGCTTTCATAGTTATATTGACACATGATTTGCAAATATTTTTTCCCTGTAAGCTGACTTTGTTGTTGATGGTTTCCTTTGCTGTGCAAAAGCTTTTTAGTTTGATGTATCCCACTCGTTTTTGCTTTGGTTGCCTTGCACTGATATCTAGTGTTCCTTTAACACAGAAAATGCAAGCCGATTTGGTGGTAAGTTCTTAAAACCTCGAAGCCCTGCTTTTTCCAAGCAGAGGCCAATCTTATGCAGTGGGATTCTTCGAGGAGCAGTACAAAGAATAGATCTTAAATAATTGTTACAATCTTTATGGTTTGATACGTTTCAGGACACGTTCATATGTCATACCATTACACAAAGTTTTGCCATGGGCTCAATTTCCCACTGAGACTTTATCTGTGTAGTGTACTTCAAGTGCCATGAAGGGAATATGAATGTTATCAGTTGTTCGTTGAAACATTTTGCCCATATTTTAGAGTTACTATGAGTTAACTGATAATGTTTTCCTTTAACTCATATTTTGGAAGAAATATATTTTCAATTCATTATTTTTTATTTACTTGGTGAGACTAATAAATTCATGAATAATGTAGACAAGCTTGATGTTGTTACCCAACTCTGGGGCTGACTTTTACTTCATAGTCAATGATTATAGCATCTCCTGGTCTTTTTGCAGTGTATGTGTAACATTAAGCACTGAGCACAGATACATACCTCTAAGCTGAAATTCACAGCATACATTTCAAAACTACTAAGAAACAAAGTTAATTTTTAGATATATCATTTTATATTTGAATCGCACAGAATGGGCATAGCCAGTAACTGATAAAACTCCTAAAGATATTTTCACTAACTGCGTCTTTACCTTAATGTGCTTATACTTCTTGTAGAAGGTGAGGGTTTTGATATAGCCTTAGCCCCCAAATATGTCACTCGCAATGAATAACCATTTCCTAACTTGCTTTATTCACCTGGAACATACCAGCTCATACCATGAATACCTTTGGAGCCAGACAACTCAGAATGAGTTATGGTTAAGGGACTTTGGCAGGACAGTGGCCTAGAACCCTACTTCTTTCCGTAATTCTATGTAATCTGACCACTACTATCTGAATAGTTTTCCCTACTGTAAACTACTTGGGGATAGGGACATTTAAGTGTTAATCATTATTTTCCAACGAGGCTTCTGATATATCTGTAGTGCTAAGTTTCAGAGTCCAAACTGACTCAGAGCTGCACTGACAGCACTCACCAAGACAAGAGAGCTCTGTTACAGCACCACCAAGGGTTGATGTTGGTCACTTTCACACAGCTGCCACTGAGTTATCTCATTTTTTAAACAAGGGCAGATAAAAATTTACTGTCTACAATACAAAATGGCACCTGAATCATAGATCTGTTATTTTCTGTGTTTTGAAAGCAGACCATTTCTATCTCATTTTTAGTAAAAAAGAAGTATGAATTAAAATCAACAAATAGTTGTACTCAGTCATTCAGTGATTAGTGCTGAATTTTCTTTGACCAATTTCTTTGAATCTATCAATTAATACTGATAGTTTTCTTCTTAATGTTTCTTTTGCTCTTGTTTAGTTTACCATGCTTTGAGCTAAATATTTTGCATGCTTTATCTCACCAGTAAGGAAAATGAAATTTAGAGAAAATAAGTTAGATAGCAATAAACTGCTGAACTGGAATTAAAAGTCAAGTCTTTCTGATTCTCCAAAACCTGTGCAATCACCCCAATATTCCTCACAAAACACCCATATTTGTTCATGGAATATAATGTATTTTCTTTTAAAGACAAGCATAATCTCCATATTTTAAATAGGGAAAAATACATTAATATCACCTCTGGCATTACCATTATGCCAACATAACAGACTGTTAAGACAATGGAACAGGTCATTAAAATGGGGAATTCATTCAAATACATTTGTCTCCTAAGCTAGACCTAAGCCAGTGTTTAACACTGTACTTCTCACAGAATTGATGGCTTATGTTAAAATCATATATAAAAATCCATCTTCTCTGACACGAGGAGGATTCAGTTGCACAGAATAAACAAATGTTTTAAAATATTTTTAGAAAAAGTATACAAAATCATAAATGATCATAATCAAATCACTTCCCTTCTATATTCATACACTATACAGTTATGCTGCATAATTCCTAAAATGAAGTTTATTGATTTTTTATTATATTTAGAAGTTAGGGAATTGGTAGAAAAAGTCACTTAAACTATCCTTATTGATAGACCAAATAAACACATGAAATATTTTATTTAAAAAATGATTAACAAAAAAACCCCTATAAACCTACTCTCCTAATAGAATAGTCTTTTTCTTTGTGACTTCTTTTGCTTCAAATCTCAGAAAGTAATACAATGGTACTTTTAGCAGTTTTTCTTTACATAAAAGGTAACCACATCTTTAGATACACTCGCATGAAAATGTCTGAGAGGATAACAGTGCTCCCACTGGTGTCTCCTCAGTTCTGGCCTGTGCACACATTCATAAGTACAAATATACATGCACTTGTAGAAAACTAGTATCAGTGCCTTAGTTATCGATAACTAAGATAAATTGAAAGCTGTGTCCTATTTTTAAAAATATGTACTTGAAATACAATATTTTACCTTTGTGGAACAGGTTTCATTTTAACTTTTTAAAAATCGCTTAGCTACCGGCGGAGCCCTGCCGGCGCGCCCTCCGGCTCACATCATGTCTGTGGCTGTGCCCGTGCCTGTGGCTCTGCACGTTCGCCTCTGCAAGTACAAGTTATTTGCACTAACAGTTTTTTAGTTTAATTTGTGATTTCTTAACTAAAGGATTCCTAACTCATCAGTAGAGATACGTACCAACATGGTCCATTGAAAAAGAAAAAACTTGGCCCGAAAAATTTATAATTTTTATAAATATTTTCATATGAAGTATAATCAGAAAAGATAATTCTCTCTAAAGTATTATTTGAGGTTTCTGAACAAGTTACATATACACAAATTTCTCCCCTCCCTGGTTAACCTTAACCTGGTGTTTTATATCTCTCTGTTACTATCTCTTCTGTGAATTATTAAGAGTTTTGTGAATTAAAAATATAAATTTTCCTAGAATTATAATGTATTGACATTTATGAATGCTTTCTGCTGAAGGCATTCTTTCTAATATACTGCCTACTAAGAACAGATGCCTGCAGAAAGAGACTTCTACTAGGTAAATTCAGATAAGGAAGAGTTGTAGAAATCAGAGATGTCATTGCATGTACATTAATTCAATGTATATCATTTTCCAAACTCCTTAAGTTTTAATTTTTGCCAAATGATTTTATATTAAGTAAAAGATATTGGCACATAAAGACAGATGTGAAACTTTATATTGGTCAGATATAAACCTCTCAATGTAAGAATAAATATTTGTATGAAGGAAGTCAAAATAAAATTACATTTTATACCTGTATTCCTTAAGTTTTCTCTAGTGAATTCGAGAACTGAAAGAAAGTCACAATTTTTTTGGCATTAATGAACAAGATAATTGGTGCAGCTGATGATGATGATGATGATGATGTATGAATCTATAACCAAGACTTCACAGCAGGAGAAAACAAAACAAACAAGGGAAGGGTTATCACTCCAGTTGCTGGCAAGAACTCTAGTTGGGAAGCTACATAGCCTAAAATGTGCTTCACAGGCAAAGTCCTCTTGTATCTTGTCAACTTTTCCTTTCTACGGGGGAAAAAAACAACACATAAGACAAAAGCTAAGATCAAGACATTCATCGAGCGTAGGAACCCTGCCTAGTGTCCTGCTGGAAAAAGGATGTAGTCTCCTTCACGGTCTCAGAGAAAGGTACTGACAAAAAGTGATTCTTTACTGTCTCCATCCTTGCAGCCCAGCATTTTGGACAGCCAGCATTCGTAAACAAGTTGTGAAGTAAACTTACAAAACATGTCAATAGTAAAGGGACTCTCCAGTAAATATTGGAAAGGCTTTCTTGAGTGTAAAGCCCTAGGAAACTCGAATGGAGATTTGAGACCATACAATCTGCTAGTATTCTCAGTCCAGCATTCCGGCATGGTAAAAATAGTCCGAACTCTGCAGAGATGGGTAAAGCAAAACAGACATTCATGTGATTTGTTGAGGCAGTGGTCTTTGTACCCCTAAAAATTTTGTAAAACTATATCTTGTCTTGCATATTTTAAAATTGTTATTAAAATGACAGTGCAATTTCCAGCATACTCTAAATATTGACTTTTTAAAAACTGTTATAGTGCCCTTATAAATGTATCCAATAAACTATAAATACCATAGCATCTTGAAACCCACCATTACATTAATTTAAAAATATGTGCAAACTTAGAAATTTTACATTCTTTTTCTCCTTGAATCTACATTTTTACTTTTTCTCTCCCATTTTATCCTAATATAGTTTATACTTTGAATTCTTTTAGTTACCATTCTTTCAGAGTACTCTGAAAAAATGAATATTTAATTTTCAAAGTTCATTTTATTTCCTGTGACACTATCTGAATGTTAAAAATATGTGTGTATGGGATTAAATTGTTATTACATATTTATCAAAATAAAAATATATTAGCAAATGTTATATAATTATTAAATATAAAAATTATTGGAAACTTTTTTATTACTAACAAAACTTAGCACTTAGTGTGTGCTGGAAACTATTATACACAATTTACATATATTGAGTCATTTGGCCCACAAAATAACTCCAGGAAGTAGGTAGTGTTACTATCCCCATTTTGCAGAAAAGGACAGAGGAGCACAGAGAGATTAAGTAACTTTCTCAAGGTTACATTATGGGTGATAGCAAAGCTCAGCTTTAAACCAACGCAGACTGGTTCCAGAGTCTCCGCTTCTAACAATCACTCATTTAACTGTGGATTGGTAATACTAATAAAATGAGACACTTACTTAAATTTTCATAAGCATACGTTACTTTGGTAATTTAAAAAAGTCACTATGACAAAAAGGAAAAGCTGACAAACTGAAGACTTTAAGGCATAGGCTGACTACTTAATATTTTTATGCAACATGTTTCTTTATGAGTGTGAAAATCACTGTACTTTCTTCTCTTTTTTTCTTTCCCTCCTTCAGTAACTCTGTATCCTATTAGAAGCACTGTGGAGGGACTTAACAGTGAATAAAACAAGATTCCTACTCTCTATAAGCTTATAAATTCAGTAGATACATCTAAAGATTACTTATGTTTTTAACTTTTTGTTTGCAGTAACCCAGCACATTCCAAACTAGTGATGTCTGTCCAGACAGAAAAGAGAAGAAAATTGTTCCCATCGATAATTGAAGCAGCTATGCCTTCCAACTTAGTAAATTTCCTCCTCAATGCAAAAGATGGAATAAAGACACACAAAGCTCTGTCAGGATGTGGATATCACAGTGGTTATTCATCATTCCTAAAGGAGAAATGAGGCCATTTAAAGTCATGTGTAGTAGTTACTGCAGTTTATCTCTTAAGTCAGTATGCATAAATACTGTTAAACTATTCTAGACAATGTTCTTGTGCAAATTACCAAAGGTACTTTGTGAAAATAAGAACCCATGGTTGTGCAAAAGTATTAAATATAGTTTCTAATCACATGTAAGAGTGATGTTCAATAACAAGTGTTCTTAATGCACTTTTATCTTTTGTTTTTCTCCCCTAGAAAATGTCCTGCAAAAGAATCAGTAAGAAAGCAAATTCTCCCCTAGAACCTTCAGAGGTCCTGATGACATTTTGATTTCACACATGTGGACCCAGAACTGTCAGAGAATAAACTTGTTTTTTTAGCTACCAAATTTGTGGTAGTTACAGTAGCAGCAGGAAATGAATACACCCTCTTCGGTGTCTGAGCAGGGCCCAGCGGGCATCTAGGCCTCCTTTCCACCTGGCATCAAGCTAAAACGAGGTAGTGGGGCGTGGGGCTGCTCAGCATTCCAGTCCCCTGCCTCCCCTGGCATCATCGGGACCCTGCATCACACTTCGGTAAAGGATTTTGTGATATATGTCAGGAGCAAATGCAGCTCCTCTTGATCCAGAGACCTATGAAATAAAAAGATACCTGCCAGTCTGCCTCAATACACACACACACTAAGCGACGTTTTTGCTAATACCTCTCTAACACTTTGAGCTGTCTGCATCTGGTTATGGTCCATTAAGAAGTGGGATCAGCATGTGCTTTTCTAGATTTTCTCACTGCCACTTTTGGATCCTGTGGGGGCACACCCTTAGGCTTTAGTCCACTTGAAACAATCTCCTCAACACCACCCTGACTCTCTCAGATGTCTTACCGACCTGTCTGATAGCCGCAGTCTGGATTTGATGTTGGGCATGTGCTCATGTCTTTGAGACTTTGCTATCTAGGTGGCGAGAGGTAAGACAGGTTTTATTTTTCAGTTTAGTAGCTCGCTCACTATGCCACCTTTAACTTCTGCTTGCAACCTAACCAGGTTTTTTCTGTTTTTTTGTTTTTGTTTTTATTTTAAAGCTCAACTCTCTCTGTAGTACTTCAGCCTATGCAGCTAAAAGCCACCAGGGGGCACTTTCTACATTTTACCTGGAGATATCCTTGCCCAAAGTCAAAGTTCATTAGGTACATTTTCTGGCTTCCAAGGTACACAGGCAACTGTTTTAGCAAATGGTTCATAACAGCTTCTTACTAAACTAGTTTTCTCACCATGATTCCATCCTCTGCTAACAGTTTTCTAAACTCCCCACTGCTCAAAAGCCAATACCATATATTCTAGGTTTTTGTTGTATAGCTTTCCACTTTCAGGTATCAACCTTTGTACCAGTTATCTATTACCAAAATAATACCACAGTACATTTTTTTATTCAAAAACAGTATATTATGGTCATAAAGTTATTAAGCATTTACTGTAGATATTTATATCAACTGTCGATTTCTTTCCCTACTTAAGTTAATAATTTTAAATAATTGTTTTCCACATAAAAAAGCATTTATAATCATTGATAAATGAACATTTTACTTTGAAATAATAACTTAAATTTACACTTTGATGGAATTATTAGTGAAATCTCATGAGATTTTATTTGGTTGAATCTGAAATGCTTACCTCTATTTGAAAGTGAATACCCAGATGCTAATAATAAATCTAAATTAATGCCTTATTTTTATGACTGGATTCATTAACACTGATTAGATCTGATGGTAACCTACATAATCACATGATAATTTCATACACAATTTTAGTAATGCCACAACTGATCCCGAACTAGTTGATTATTCAGTTGCTCAATGGGTAAATAACTGAATTTGGCTGAATACTAAGGCTAAAGCTAAACTTTGGTATTATCTGTAATTAAATATTCAGATATTAGGAGTGTGTACCTCCCAATTCTTTTTACTATTAGGGTGCTACATCAAAAAAGTTTACAATGAACTGGAATATGATAGTCTGGCTAAATCTAAAGATGGAATATTCTGCTATTAGTATCTTCAGTTTTTCTATCAATATATCTGTATCCACATTAGTTTATATGAGTCAACTGCAGGCTGAATTTTATTACACTACAAGTTTGTAATATGGGACAAGAAATTGCCACTATGACACAAATATACTGTAGTAACCACTTTTTAAAAAAATTTGTATTTTATATATGTGTTTGCATATGCAAACAGACACACAGATACCCACAGAGTTGACAGATTCTGTGTATCGGTCTGCTTATGTCCATTCTACCTTACTTCTAATTAGAAAGGGCAGAGGCCCCGGCTGGTGCACCTCAGTGGATTGAGTGCCAGCCTGTGAACGAAAGAGTCACTGGTTCGATTGCCCAGTCAGGGCGCATGCCTGGGTTGTGGGCCAGGTCCCCAGCAGGGGGCATGCGAGAGGCAACCACACATTGATGTTTCTCTCCTCTCTCCCTTCCCCTCTAAAAATAAATAAAATCTTAAAAAAAAAAGATGGAAAACAGAAAAACAAGCATCCCAGAGGTTGACTGCACCTAGTCCTGTGGGTGCGAATCAGGTTACACTCATTGGTTGAAGTCTTGTGAGAGTTGTGAGGCAGAGGCCCTTTTTCTTTTTTTGTTATTTCTGTTGGCTCTCAAGGACAAGGAAAAGTGAAGTGACAAAGGACAAACTGCCTATGAGGCAGAGGCCATTTTTCTTTTGTTGTTGTTGTCGTCTCTGCTGGCTCTCAAGGACAAAAAAAAGTGAACTAATTTTTCTAGGCTCCAGTGTCCACTTGCCAGGTTCTTGTGTGCTAAGAGGTAGGTGCATCAAAGAGGGAGCAGCTGCTTCCTGATCCCTGGTTCCTGATTACCAGGTGACAGTTGTGCGTAACTGTTCTCCAGGCTTCTAAATGTCAAGCAGTGGCAGGTATGATGGTGTATTGATTCCAGCTTCTTGAATTCATAGTTCCGCTGATGGTTTCAAAAGAGACAGCCTATCTGGTGGACTGCTTCTGTCTCGCTCCCAGATTTGGTTCTGCAGTCTAAGCCTAGAACCTGTACTTCGGCACTCCCCTCCATGATTTTATAAGTATTTAATTCACTATATAAAATTTTTCATGCTTAAAATATCTATAGAAGTTCCATTTCCTGACCAAAACAGCATTTGAAAGGTAGTTTTCTCAAAGGATTTTAACATATTTTAAAAATACTTTATTATAATTTAATCTTTGGTATATCTAATAGATACAACTTAGGAAAGAATGGAAGGATACCCCAAGTAGCATCAAATTATGAGAGCCTCACCTCTACGTATCAAAAACGGGACTCTCTTTGTAAACTAAAAGTGAGACATCGTTGTTAACATGAATCGACCTTATAGGAGGACAAGGTTATCCGTGGAGATTACAGAAAAAAGCAGCACCAGTAACACTATGAGGTAACAGGATGAGAGTGAATTCTGCACAACTGAACAATTTATTTACAAGTCATTGTAGTATGCAAAAGAGAGGAATGTGATAAGAAAACAAAATAATTAAATCTAAGTTTGTAGATGGAAGACAAAACCTTGGACCCACACAAAGTAACTGGGATGAGACTGACAAGAACCTCACAGGGCTCTTTCTCAGCAAAATGGCGAACTCTAAAGAAAAAATATAATCCAACTACAAAATAAAAGACAAAACTAATGTGGGGGGTAGGTAGTTATATCCCCTGGGAATTTCATGCCCACAGTCTACCCAGCACTAGGGTTTAATTTTCAAAATGAAAAAATGGTCCAAGGTTGTGGTTCCCCAAAGTGCCAGCAGAAACAAGTGCAAATATTTTGGGGAGCAGCACATGGTATCTAGATCTTACATGAGTCCCACAAATAAAGCAAATGGGGGCCCACACTCCAAAATCAAGGACAGCTGAGGAAAAAGGCCAGCAGGAAGAAGTTGCCAGCAGAAACAATCAGATTTTTAGTCCCACGCTCTTAATCTAACAAATAAAAGCAAATTCAAATACAAGGAAATCCTGGGAAGTTCTATCACTACATCTTTACAGAGATGAGAAAATATTGTACCCAATAAGGAAGGACAGGATGCTGTAGAAAGGAACATTTAGAGAGGAAACTACGCTGAGAAATCTACGAATGCGGCCCTAAGAGTGCCCTGGCTCGCGTTTCTGACGTTCCCGGGCCGCAGCTCCGGGAGAAGAGCCAGACAGAACCCAGCGGTCTGTGAACGGGGCAGAGCAGGGAGTCCGGAGACGCCGAGCGCCCGAGGTCCCAGCCCGGAGCGCTGGAGGGGAGAGCGGGGGAGGCCATCAGGGCGAGACACCACACCGACACCGCTGGGGGCGGGCGGGAGGCGGGGCCGCCGGAAAGGTGCGCAGGGAAAACTCTCCTCAGCCCACGCAGGGCCATAAATAGCTCGTGTTATGGCAAGAGTAAAAAAACCTCACAAGTCACAGGGCACATAACGTGTCTTCAGAAGGGTTTTGCTTTAGAAGTAGAGTAATATTGTTCCTAGAATAAATGCTGCTTTGGTCACACGCAATAAGCTACTAAAAACAACTCATAGATATTTATGAAAAAATAAGAACCACCATTATCCAACAAGGTAAATATTCACAATGTCTACAATACGATTTTTAAAATTACCAAGCATGCATGCAACAGATAAATATGACCCATAATAAACACAAATCAATAGAAATACATGCAGAAATGAGCTATAAAAAGACTTTAAAACAATTACTATGGTTAATATTCCATCTGTGCAAGAGGATAGAGAAAAATTGAATATATTAAGTAGAGACATAGAAGATACAAAAATAATTCAGTTCTGGTATCCAGAAAAATAAAATGTCTGACAGGAAAACTACACTGAACAGAAATAACAGATGAAATACTATGGAAGAATAATTAGTGAAACTGAAGACAAAGCAATAAAAACCATCCAAAGGGAAACAAAGAATGAAAAAAAATGAACAAAGCATCAGTGATCTATATGTTTAAAACATGATAAAAATAAATTTGTAGCTAGACACAGAATAAAAACTGCATTTTTCCAAAGACTAAAGTGATTATCTTAAAACAGCCCAAGAGAAATCAATTCTAAATCCACAGTGCTAAAGACATAATTTCAGAAAGTAAAAACAATTCTACTTTGATTGAATGTCTGAGGTGCAAGAAAAAGTGAGCCAAAAAAATAATGTGGGAAACCTAAGACTGTTAAATATTAATATCCAACTTGGAGGTTAAATTAATAGAGGAATCTAACTAGAATTAATATAGTTTAACATCTTTGTGCTTTGCAAAGAGGGTACAGATATTTATCTTTTTTAGAGGTTAAGCATGGTAAATTTTTAAAGGGAATCAAAAGTACAAAACTTAGAATGTTCAAATTTCTAATTAGTAGATGGAAACCGTAATAAATATAAAGTTCAACCAATCCAAAAAGAAGACAGAAAAGGGATAAGGATGGGAAAGAAGCATAGTACAGAACAACGGGAAAACAGGTAGTAAATAATAAGATGGAAAAAGTAAATCCAAATAGACTTGTACTTCCACACTATGGTGGGACAGATATGCTTAAAGAGTTCCCCCCTTACAGAACAGACTCTGCAGTTCATTGCTGATTGTGCTCCTTAAGAGAAATTTCTAAGCCCCATTCCTTTACCCTCTCACAGTGAAGGGAAAAAAGCTGAAACAAAAGCAGGAAAGGAACAGGAAGCATCAGGCAAACAGCCTGGAAGGTAGAGTTTACCCTAAAGGCAAATGGCCTGCAATTGACCTCTGGAGAGAAAACCATAGGGCAGTAGCAAGGTCAGGCAGCTCAAACCAAGACAACTACCATGAGTCAGGACCCGGAAGGGGCTGAAGTGGTGCCAATGGATTGCCTCACTGGAAGCAAATGCAAATCGTTTATTGAAGGGAAGCATCAACATTTTAGGTCCTTTGTCTTCCCACAGATTAAGCTGAGCCACACAAATAAACAAGTTAAAATGGCACACATCAGTATCGGGGAATTTAGACTTATAAAAACTTTAGTATTGAAATCATCAGGCACAGAATATAAAATATGAGTTTTTACAAGGAATATGAGAAAAAAAATCAAATGAAAAATATACACTAAAATTAAAACCATTAATGTTTTAAATAGTAGATCAGACAGTGACAAAAAGCAAATCAGTGAACAAGACAGAGCTGATGAAATTAGCCAAAATGGAGCAGATAAACAAGATAATGAAATGTACCAGAGATTATGCGACGTGAAGAACAGAGTAAGAAAGTCCCATCATTTCTGTGATCCAGAGTCCTAGAATAGTGAAGCAATATTTGAAGGGCTAGTGGCTAAGAATTTTAGAGAATTAACATGAATTCAAAGATACAGGATACCAGCATATATTAAGAATAAAAAAAAAATAAATTCGCACTTCCGAACATTATAAATTTGTAGAACACAAAAGAAAAAAAATTATTTTATTAAAAGCAGACAAGATAAACCCTGGCTGGTGTGGCTCAGTGGATTGCATGCCAGCCTGTGAACCAAAGGGTCATTGGTTCGATTCCCAGTCAGGGCACATGCCTGGGTTGCGGGCCAGGTCCCCAGTTGGGGGCACTCGAGAGGCAGCCACATAGTCATGTTTCTCTCCCTCTCTTTCTTCCTCCCTTCCCCTTGTCTAAAAATAAATAAATAAAATCTTTAAAATAAAATAAAAGATGAAAGATAACTTAGATGCTGATTTGTGGCTGAAATAATTACAAGGATTATTAGATATTTTTTAAAAATGAATTATCTAAAAAAGTGATAAACTCCTTTTATGAGTTTAACTGCCTTATCAGAATACTACATGTAGAAACTTATACAGTCCTTGATCCACAGCACTAAAGATTTGCATGGTGAATAACTTCTGATGTTCTCGCCACAAGTTATTGTTTTTGATAGCCTCAAACTCCTTGTTAAAAATCCTTAGTAGTTAGGGAATTTTCAAATTTCAAAAAACCTGAAATGAAGTTCAAATTTCTCACCTAGAAGAAAGCATTTTTAGGCTATTCTTTATTCACATTTGTATACTTTATTTTTGTCTTTTCTTTAAATTATATCTGCAAAAGTTATAAACAGGACACATCCAAACAGTGCTAAAGAATACTTGGGTGTGTTCTAGAAACATCCTCTGTGTCTTACAAATTGTAAGACGTCCACAGTCATACAGCCAATTTTTAATCAGACAGGCAAAAAGTGAAGGCAATGACAATGGGGGAAAGAGGACATCCATCAATTTAGTAACTGTGTATTTGTTGTGTGACATTCTTAACCTCATCTCCAAAATTTGGGATGATGCAAAAACATGTAATCTACTGCTTTTAGACTCTACAGACTGGCCAGAAGGAAATGGACTTCCCCACTACGTAGAATTCTTATAGACCACCACCTTGCACTTCTGGTGTCCATCCTTCCCTTAACATGCCTGCAGGGAAGGTTTCTTCTAGTTCTCTACAACACGTAAA
Source organism: Mormoops blainvillei (assembly GCA_004026545.1). Taxonomy (NCBI): domain Eukaryota; kingdom Metazoa; phylum Chordata; class Mammalia; order Chiroptera; family Mormoopidae; genus Mormoops; species Mormoops blainvillei. Next base: position 165,215 of record PVJD01001888.1, on the reverse strand, counting down.
CACACTCCCCTGCCCAACTCCCCACCTGGCCCCTGCCATACAATTCATTCCCTCAGTAGTTATTGAGTGCCCTCTGTGAGCCAGGCATTGTGGTAAGTTCTAGGTGTAGTAAGAGACATTAATATATATCACTTTGGTATTTTTTTTAAATTAACTTAATAAATGGTACATAGCACTTCAAAGATATCTACATGTTTAATCAGTAAGTTGGCAGGATAATTTATTTGGCTGTTTCTTAATGGACTGAATTTTCATAGGAAAAAAAAAGTCCCTTGCTATAGCATAGCAATGATTTGGTCAGTCTATATTTTATATGCAGACATATATACCTTTCCCCTCAATTTATGGAAAATGTACTAATGCTTATCAAAATATTTTTTAGTGACAAGCAATATAAAATAGTTTTTGAAATAAGATGAAGGTAATGTTATACATTACTTCTTCTATTATAAATGTTTTATATTTTGTGCCAGAATTTACTTCCCATAAACTATTCTTGCTTTACTTGGAGCATTTTATATTGGATTGTTGCATTACTGAATATCTATTAGTGTTTAATTTAGATGAGTTTAATAACCTGCTAATCTGAGAACAATATCTTTCCCTTGCTTTTTAGACCTTTCTTCCTGAGCATATTTATTTACGTACATTGTGGAAAGCTGATCCTGTTCTCTTCCAATCAGCTAACAATTCTTTCTGTACTTCTTCTGGTAGTTCATAGAAAACTTCAGGATCAACATCAGAAGGAAAAGTAATTTTCTCAGCAGAGAAATCTTGCTGAGATTCTTGCTCTCTCTTTTCTGCATGTCCTTCATAATGAGACACTGTTGCTGTCAGTTGCTTATGGCTATCTGCAGTGAGGTTTTTGGAGAAAAGCTGCTCACTCTGTAAATCTGGGAATGGATGGAAAATAGATACAGCAGGGTTTGTATTGGGAAAGTGGAGTCCTTGAGATTCTTTAGGTCCTTGACTGATTCGCTCATCTTTCACTCTGCTGTCTACAGAATGAGAATAATTCTTTTGGCTAGGCAGGTAAGAGGAGCTACTGCTATTTACGCCTGAGGTTCCTGGTTTACAGGGAGAGACAGAGGGTGTCTGTTTGCTATTAGGCAAATGATCTCTAGGATTTAATGGACTATCTTGCACTTGTTTTGTAGAAAAGAAAGATAATATTCCTCTAGAGGCATGTAATGGACAACTCAAACTTCCTTTCCCCTGAACTTTTTCTCTAGATTTTCCAGAAAGGATTTCTTCTTGAATATCTACTGGTAGTTGCTTAAAGACTTCTTGGTCAATGCCCTCAGGAAGTGAAGAGAGTGGAAATTCATCACTGTCTCCTTTGGAAAAATTTATAGTGTCTAGTGGAGACTCCCCAGTTCTTGTACTTTCAATTCTTCCAGCTGGTTGGAAATTCCAATTTGTTTCTTTGCCTTTGGAAAAATCCTCCATATGAGTATCTTTCATTTTCTAGAACACAGGATAACAGAATAATTTAGATATCTAAAATCTTTAAATATTCATGTTGCTAAAGTATGACTGTACCTATTACCTGACCGATGTGTTTCTATCCTACTCAATAACTTCAACCCTTTCGGCCAGTTCCAAACATTAGAGGTGATCAGTCACACTGCTGTGGGGTCCGCACTCACTCTTCTAGGAAAAGGTTTCCTTCCTGAATAGCACTGAGCCACAAGGTCGGTGTGCATTTAGAGACGCGGAAAGGATCTTAACAATCATGTATTCAAACTTCCAGTTCTGTGAGTAAAAGAATGATGGCCTATAAAAGTAAATGATTCACCTAGGGGTGTCTGAGTATTTAAATATATATGTAGAGACATATATAAATAGATTTAGTTATATGTATGCACAGAGCTATCAAGGAATAGTTTTCTAAAAATCCCTAATTGTTATCATTTAACAAGAAAAAAAATACTTCTATGGTAAAAATCCAACATCATTATTAAGGTATAACACTTTTTAAAAATTAAATTTATTGGAGTGACATTGGTTAATAAAATTATATAGGTTTTAAGTGTACAATTCTGTTACATCACCTCGATATTGCACTGTATCCACAACCCAAAGTCAAACCTTCCCTTACCACATAATTGACTGCCCTTACCCATTACTACCTCTTTTATACATACATAAAATAAAAATTTAAAAACGCCTTCAATTCTGACTTGCAAAATTTTTTACATAAACTTTTTTACTTCAATTTCAGTCTAATTTTAAGTACCATGAAAATGTACACACAGTCAAATATAACTCAGGAAACATCAACACAATTACTTCAAAAAAATAAAAGGAGAAGAGATTCTGGCCATTATAATTAATGAGTATCAGACACACACAAGGTACTTTCACTTATATTTACCTCTCTAATACCACTGTAAATTAAAGACCTTTAATTCTCATTCTACAAATTAAAAAGTAAGAAGTCAACACCTTTAAAAATTTCAGTAATAAATGGAATAAGATTGGTCAGAGGAAAAAAAGTAATTTCAAGGGAGCACTAATTCATTATTTCTATAACACTATTCTGCTCTCATTTTAAACTTAAATGTAAATAAATTATTACTAAAATTATACTGACCAATAAAAAATAAAGAAAATAACGAAAACATTTTAAGAGTTAATTGTAGGCATGGACAATTTAGTAAAAGATGATTATTTTTTAAAGCATCCCACATGTAGTAAATAGAGGTCTGCCAAATGGCCATATACAGGGTTTTGTTTTAGTCATCTGAAAACAGGACAATTGTATAATGAGTAGTCATTTTCTATCAGTATTGCTATAAGAATTCAATTTAACTTCAAAACCAATAAAATTTAAATACTTTAAGAAAACACTAAGTGGGTGGGTAAACAGAAAATCTCTATAATGTTTGTTGTTTTTTTAATCCAGTGATGTTTTTCTTCTTGATCATAGCACACATAATATACTCAAGGCTAGCAACTATAGTATGATAGGTATAATATACATGTAAGTTATTCAAAAAATATAACCAAAAAGAAACTTTAAATTATATCAGTTAAATACAAACTGGTATCTGTCATTTAACTACACAAATCCAATAGTGTACTTACAAAACTGCGCTTGCCAGAGTGTGAAGTTGTTGATAATGATGGTGTTAAATAATAATCAATAGTCCCTTTCTTAGCAGTATTTACTGCTTTAAGGTTGCAGAAGCACACACTTAAAAGGGTTAGATGAAATGGCATCTTCACATTCACCATGTTTCGAAAAAGTTTCATAAGTATATCAACCATTGGGGTCATCACATCATAACTTCCTAAATAAAATGTTTAAGACAGTATTGATATTTAGACACATCATATAATAATTAGTATAAAGAGCTTAATCTAATTTAAATTAAAATCCTCAATAGGTATCATTGGGTCATCTTGACAGTATACACAAAACTGAGACATCTAAACATTAATACTGAATGTCAAATGAGTAAAAGGTTTCAGAATATTAGAAATACAGGCTTTCTGCTTATAGTAGAAAATCTCCCCACTAAACTAATAAAACTGAACAAGACTCAAAAGCAACAATTTTGAGCATCTGGAAATGAACAAAAGGCAAATGAAGTGAGAAGCACTGATTTATGGAGCGCTGCAAGTACTTAGGAATTGAAAGGAGGAGAGGGCAGCCTGTTCCGGGTTTTCACATCTCCCTTTACACAGCTCAGCTGAACAGCAGTTCTCCCAGGGCGAGGCGGGCTATGAAAGGCAGCAGGGTTGGCGCCAGAAAGAACAGGTCTGATTTGAAGCCCAGGGCAAAAGCTCACACCCAGCAGTGTTACCAGTGAAATGAACAAGGTTGATAGGAAACAAAAAGAGAAATCACACTGCTCTCTAGCCAGAGGCCACGGCTGTGGTTAGGGTGAGTGAAAGATCAGTGGATCAGCCACAACTTTAATCAGGAGATGTGGAAATAAAAAAAACATTGAAGAAGGACTGGGTAAACTGTCCTCACAACCCCAGCTGACTGGGAGGCAGCATGACCAGGGAGGGGCGCGCAGACAGGGACCAGGCTCTCCACATCTACCCGACTAGAATGGAGATGCAGGAGGGCCTAGCAGAAAACAAAAGCCAGGGAAGACCTGAAATGGCCCCAGTTTTTAAAGTGCTCTCTAACCAACCCATGCACGCACTGGTTGATAGAAGGGAGTAGCCTTCCAGGCTTCAGCATTTGAGCTAGCAGTGGCTCACCACTAAACTAGGTTGGCACAGACATAACTCCCTAGGAAATTAAAATAAAACATTTAAATTTAAACTTAAAATGCTGAGCAGAGAAATCAGGGCAATACATCATAAAAAAGGGTATATTCTGCAGCTTAAGTCCAGACAAGTTACAAAAAATAAAAAAGATTGTATTTATTTTTTTATTTTTAGACAGAGGGGGAGAGAGAAAGAGAGGGAGAGAAACATCAATGTGTGGTTGCCTCTTATGCGCCCCCTACTGGGGAAGCTGGCACACCACCCAGGCATGTGCCCTGACTGGGGAATCAAACCGGCCGATTTGGTTCGCAGGCCGAAGCTCAATCCACTTAGCTACACCAGCCAGGGGAGGGGGAAAAAAAATTATAAAGCCTACATGAAAAATATCCAGAATTGCTGCAATACATTATCTAAAATATCCAGTTTTCAACAAAATATTACAATATATACAAAAAAAGAATGTAATTGATTCAGGGTGAAAAAGCAGTCAATAGAAATTAACTTTGAGCTGGATTTAGCAAAGGTTTCGAAGTTGCTATTAAACATATGTTCAAAGAATTAAAAAACACCACTTTAAAGAATTAAAATACAATAACTGCTAAAAGGGGGGAATCTCAATGAAAAAAGAATTGCGTAAACAAAGGAAATTCTAGAGTTAAAACATACAGTAAGCAGAACAAACAAAATCACTAGATGGGCAACAGTAGTTTTGAGATGACAGATTAACCGGAGAACTTGACAGCTCAATAGAAATTATACGATCTAAAAAGAAAAGGAGAAAAAAAGACTCAAGAAATTTGAACAGACCTCACATACCAGTAGGACAATATCAAGCACACCAACATAAGTATAATGACAGTCCCAGAGGGAGAGAGAAAAGAGAAAGAATGCTTAAAGAGTCAAAAACTCCACAGATTTCATTAAAATACTATTCTACAGAATTAAAAAGCTCAATAAATCCCAAGTAGGATAAACACAAAGATTCCACACTCAGACATATTATAGGCAAACTGTTGAAATAGAGACAAATGACTTATCACATAAAGGAGGAGAATACAATTATACCTAACACATTACTGCCTCTCAGCTCCAAACTCACCCTTCGGTATGTGCTACTATAGTAGGTTGGACTCTAAATTTTTTCACATTGAACATGTTAAGCTTTGTCAGCAGAGAGCACTGAAGGACCATTAGAGAAAAGGGGCTTTTCTTCCAGGTTCCAATGTACTGTTACTTACTTTTTCTTGCTCCTGTCACATCGTCTGTTCGCAGTGCTTATGTGTGGTGCACTCAGTCCCTTAGCAACCTCAAGCCCTGAGCCCAGCCTAGTGACCATGTTACGATGGCACCACCAATTCGAATACTGCACACACTAGACCACTGCTATAAACAGTGCCCCAGTTCCTTCTGTACACCCACCTAACAGCCTTGACCTGCCTACATTCTGAAGGGTTGTTTCCTCCAGCTCTTCCTATGTAGGCACCATGCCCTCCGACTGTGTGCTAGCAGATTCCTTCAGCACAGCCACTGCTAGCCTCACCTTGCTTGCATCCCAGAAGGTTATTCGCAGAAGCACTCCCCACATAAACACTGCAAGCCCCAGCTCATGCACTGCCCTGCCAGTGTGCAAACTGCCAACATCCACTCCTCCTGTGTGCCCACCTACTAGCCTCAGTTCATCCGTGGATCAATCTATGGGAGGTTTTCTCTTTGCCCCATAACTATGGATCAACTCTGGGCCAGGTAACTCACAGGGTGTTTCCTCCATCCAGTGCTCTGCAGCCACACTTCTCTTTGAGAGGAGGGGGATCTCCCCTTTCCAACTTTGTCCTTCCTTGGGTACTTTTCCTCAGCCCTTAATATATCATCTAAGAGTTCTCTTTATACCTTTATAGTCAATCCCCCATCTCAGTTTAATAATTCTATGAAACTTTTCCATTCTAATTTCTGTGTGGTTATTCTCTCCTAATTGGTAGGAGACTGATAAAACCATTAACAGCTGACTCCTTGTCATAAATTTTATTACCAAGCAATAAAATTTGGCTCAATAAATTTGCAGGACTGAAATTACTCAAAGTATATTCTCTGATAAACATGGAATTAAAGTAGAAATCAATAACTGGAAAAAATATGGGAAATCATCAAATATTTGGAAATTATGCAATAAATCTCTACATAAATTTAGGGGTCAAAAAAGAAATCAGAAGGGATATGATAAACTATTTGACCTTAATGAAAAAGAAACACAACAAGATTTATAGAATACAGCTAAAGCACGGTTTAAAAGGAAATGTATGACTTTCAGCTTGAATTATTAGAAATGAAGGTAAGCATCCATTTTAAGAAACAAGGGGGAAATGACAAATTAAACCTAAAGCAAACAGAAAGAAAAAAACAAAAAAGATGAGAGCAGAAATAAATAAAATAGAAAGTATAAAAACAACAGAGAAAACAACAACAGAAGTTGGATCTTTAAAAAGATCAAAACAAACTGATAAATCATTGCTAGACGAAGGAAAAAAGCAAATACACAAATTATCAAAATCAGGAATGAAAGAGGAACGTCACTATAGACCTTACAAAAATTAGAAGAATTATAAAGGAATATTAACAACTCCATGACAACAAATTACACAATTTGGATGAAATGCCTATGTTTCTAAAACATACAAATTACTAAAACAGACTCAAAATAAAGAGAAAATCTGGACAAACTTTTAACAAATAGACAAACCAAATTCCTACTTTAAAACCTTTCTACAAACAAATGCCCAGAACCATGAATAGCCAAAACAATTTTGAAAAAATTAAAGCTGGAGAACTTATACTGCCTAATTTCAAAGCTTACAGCAAAGTATCACTGGTAGGAGAATAAACATATAGATCAACAGAATAAGACTGTCAAGAAATAAACTTAATTTATGGCTAATTAGTTTTTGATAAAGGTGCAATGACAATTCAATGGGAAAAAACAGTCTTTTCAATAAATTCTGCTGGAACAAATGGATACTTGTTGCAAAAGAAAGAACTAAGACCTTTACCTTACACCACACAGAAAAATTACTCAAAGTGGATCTAAATTTAAAGCTTAAAACTTTAAAATCTCTTAAAAAAAGGGAGGGGGAATATATGTGACCTTTGAATTAGGCAAAGAATTTTTAGATATAACACCAAAAGCACTATCCAGAAAAGAAAATACAAACACAATGAAATACCATTTCATTGCCACAAAAAATGGCTATCATAAAAGAAACTGTCAATACTAAATGCCAGTGAGGAACATGAAAAACTGGAATGCTCACACATCATTGGTGAGAATGTAAATTGTTACACCCACTTTGGAAAAAATTTGGCAGTGTCTTAGAGTTCAACTTAACATAACAACCCAGCAGTTCCACTTCTTGTAACCCAAGCAAGATAAACAAAAGCATGTATCTGCCCAATGACTTCCCAGAATCACTTTTCATAATAGCCCGCCCCCAAATGGAAACAATTTTAAAAAGCTCATTAAAAAGTTATCTCATGCCATATAATTATCATAGTTCCGTTTTGTCTGAACTTGGGAAACATTCTTAACTGAGTGTTTATTTTTATAATCTATTTAAGAACAAAGTTTTCTAGTAAAAATTTCTGATAGAATAAAGGGATTTAATAGCTCACTAACTCCCTCTGAAGATCCTCCATCTATGGAGCATATTTCTAACTCAAAGTGTGCTTTTTTAAGAGTCCAGCCTGCCAATTAAATTATTAGGAAAAGCCCATACCTGTCCCTAACTTCTGAATCATGTGGGACGGAATAGGGCACTGACGACTCTCACGGCTACAGTGCTTCTCAGATGAGTACCGACGGATTATTAATCTTACTGTATGTGGCCTCCTTCCATCTTGGCATACTCTAAAATAAAGAGAAAGCAGAAATAAACAATTTGAAAAAATATTACCTAAAGATTCCTAAAAATTGTCTAATAAACTTAATTGATCTGAAGGTCACAGATTTAGTAACTATAGCATTATAAGTAGAGTTGATAACTAGACAGTAAGCAATAAAGGTCCCTGAATAGCCCAAATAAATTCTGCAAAGTCTATGCACCAAAGATATGAAATTTTAAATGTAAGACCCTCAGGTTCCAGTCAGAATTGAGTGATAATGAGAAAAAGAGCAGAAATAAAACGTAATTACAACAGGCCATTTTATAATCCAAGTCAAAATGTAACTAAAAGCAAAACATTAAAATCAGCAAGAAATTAAAGAAACTGAGAGAATTATTCACTGACAGAAGCAAATATATGAAAAATAACAGATTTTTACACATTTTTTAAAAATAAAAGATTACAGGAAGAAAAAAATGAGATTACTTTTGTGAAAGAGCCAAATAGATCCAAAAGAGCCAATAATAATATCATTTCACCACTATGTGGCATATTAGAATACTGGAAAGATCAATTACATACTATAGTTAGGAAGATAAGGACATATACATGCATCTTATAAAGTGTTCCATCCAAATGGTCTTGGTTTTGGTGTTGAAAACAAATTTTTAATGATATAGAAAGTTCACTGTAAGAGCGGAAATCTAATAAGAGAAAATATATGCCATTGTAGGTATGGCAATGCATTAAAATCACAAATACAAAATATAAATATTATACATTGTTAAACATACTCAAATTGAAGATTTGAACTGGAAAATTTAGATTTTTATAGTAAATTATTTTTTTCTTTCATTGCTTTATCACAAAATTTCTTGATTGCTGCTTTACTAAAATAATAAATGTTAAAATAGTTCCTGTAAATATGTTACTAGTTTAATACCTCCCAGTTAAGCTTGTTCTATTAAGTCATCACGCAATTCAAAGACAACAATTTGTTCCTATAACTAATTAAGACATAGCAGAAAAGTTATATTCTAAGCAACCTTACACTATTGCCTATAAATTGGATTAAAAATTAGATGATTCCATGTCTCTTATACTCCTACAGAGTCATCATACACTCTAGAAGGAAAATACATTCACACACACCATTATTTTGTTGCCAGTCACTTAAATGGTATTCACTTCAATCGCTGAAGTAAGGGGATATGGTACAGAAGAGGGATGGCTGGCCGAGATAAGGGTACATGGTTAACAGTTGGTGTTTCACAGGTTTAGAGCATGCAGTCTCATTTCTGGGCTGATTCTTCAAAATAAGAGAACCTATAAAACTCATAATTCTTGTGTTTCTCCTACGTGCAGAACTATTTCCAATGCCCAGGCTTTTCCTGGTAAGCCTTACATTTAGTTGAAGCAAAGCAGATAACCCAGTTTCACAAGCATATCACGGGCCCACCCTGCCTTGTACCACTGGAGCTGGGTTTTAGTCAGCCCCAGCTGCATGCAGCAAAATGATGAGCTGTGTGGCTTTGCTCAAGACATGAGAACCACACTGCTGTCACTGCATGTGACAGCAAAGTTGTAGGAATTTCACTTCATCAATTTTCTCATATTCAGAGTCATCCAAAACCCTTTTTCTCTAGTCAGTTAGCCACCCAGACATCATCACAGAAGCACATCTACCCGAAACTGTTAGGACCCTTGCACCCCATTCTGAGGTATCAAAGAAATAAGAGGAAAAGAGACAACACTCTTCTACAAAGTATTGAGAAAAGATCTATGATGGTATCAGAGAGGTACATGCCTTGTTCCCCTTATGCTAGGTTATGTGTGTCTGTGCATAATCCCAGCTGACGCTCTTCATGTACTTACAGACCAGTGGCCCTGCACATACCCGCAGTCATTCTCTATGCTCACGCACAGCCCCACGGAGGCGCTCTTTCTTCTGACTCTTACTTTATTTCACATAGCCTAAGGCAAAGGAGATATAACCGGGCTTCTGCTTTCTCCCTCACTGCTGCTCTTAATAACTACCCATCCTCAACTGTTACAAATTTATAGGGGTTGAGATTCTAGCGATATCTATAAAACCCCGTTAGGTAACTATGAGCACCTTAAGATCCACAATACAACCACAATGTTACTAAAAATCAACTGAACTAGATGGATTAAATTTAGTTAAGAGCATCTATTACTACCTTTGCAATAGTTTATAATGTAAAGAAAGTCAGTGATAAATGATCTATCTTTACACTGTTTAGTCTCCAGTTAATCTGTAAGTTCCAAGACATAACATCAAGTATTCTTTCCATATACTATATACAGAAAATATAGAATATGGCAAAATGGAAAATCACCTGTTCAAAAGACTAGCAAGTAGTTCTTCGATCTTACTTTTAGCTTCGACTTCCGATGAACATTTTTTAAATGAATCTTCTTCACTAAAAGACTACCAAAGAAGCACAAATAAGGATAACTGTAAACCCAAATAAGCATATCCAATTATCACTACTATTTAGTTCACTTTTATATTACCTCTTTTCATCTGCAAGTTCTTGTACTCCACTAGAAAGTACGTTGGAAGTCAAGAGAATTATAAAGGTCTAGCAGCAACTCCAAGCTTTACTGGATGATTGCCACAAGGCTCTTAATCTCCTAAAACCTGAATTTAACCTTGGGCAAGTTATTTAACCTTTCTAAAGTATGGTATCCTCATCTTAAAAAAGGAACGGGAGCAAGAGGAAGAAAGGAGGTAAGGTACGAACAAAGAGTAGAACTACCTACTTAAAAGTTTTGTGAAAATTAAATGGCATGATTTTTATAAAGTACTTAGTAAAGTGCCTGCCACGTAGAAAAAGAATCAATCGTTGTGAACGGGATGATTATATCTTTCTCCATTTCCTAAATCATTATACTACTCTAAAAACAAGACTTATTAAAAAATTAAAATATTTTGCCTCATATATATAATATAGGCTGTTTAATCAAAGTGCCTAACTTTAGATTTAAATACTAATTCTTAGATTCGATTTAAGAATATTTATTAATCTATTATACACTGGCCCGTTAGGTCAGTCAGTTAGAGTGTTGTCCTGATATGACAAGGTTGAGGGTTTGATTCCCGACCAGGGCACATACAAGAGTCAACCAATAAATGTATAAATAAATGGAACAACAAATCGATGTCTCTCTTTTCCTTCCCCTCTCTCTCTAAATCAAGCAATTAAAAAAATCTATTACAATAAATTAGCTTCCTCATAGGAAAGGGATCACGTACTAACCTAGTAAGCAAACTAGAATAGTAAAAACATACCAATAAACCAGAAATCTTCATCTCAAATAATGTGACAACCAGTATTCAATTAAAATATCATTATCATGCACCTTAGGTGGTCCTGATGGTGTTACAGGAGAGTTATCCTCTCCAAAACTGAGCTTCTGGATACGCTGAGCAACTGAAATTCCTAATTCCCTTTCCAGTATGTTGGATGAAAAGGTCTGAAGATCGCGTACACTAATGATACCCAGAGCTTCGAGGCGTTTGGCAGTTTTATAGCCAATACCTAAACAAAAAGAAATGCAGAGGGTGTTACAACAGCTTTTTTCCTTAAAATAAAGCCAAATGAAAATATTATAAATACACTATCAATCATATCTTTAAATCCCATGATTAATAGTTTGTTAAGATCAAACTTCATTAAAAATTAGATTGTTGCTCTTCTGCTCAGGGCCTGTGAGTTATATGAACCGCTTTGAAAACCCAGCAGCCCTAATATACCTAATATAATATAATGAATATAGAGACAACCGATACATTCTGTCTTGATAAAATGAAATTTTCACCGTTCGTTATATACCACTATGAATGTGTTCAAGAATCACGTTGACTATTCATGGTGTGTCCAACCACAGCCCACGGGCCACATGCAGCCCAGTAAGGCTATGAACACGGCCCAACAGAAAATCATAAATTTACTTAAAACCTTTTTTTTTGCTCATCAGTTTTCATTAGTGTTTGTGCATTTAAGGTGTGGTCCAAGACAACTCTTCTTCTTCCAGTGTGGCCCAGAGATGCCAAAGGGTTGGACACCCAAAGGAAGACTGTCACTAGAGCAATTAAAATTAATTAGCATGTGCTCAGTAGTTAACATACATGATTTTTATACATAACACCACACATTCATCTACAAGTAATATCTGGCAATATTTACTACTTGAATACAACTAAGAACTAAGAACCAGAAAGCAAACCAACAAAAAAAAAAAATTCTCATCAGTAAAACTCCTATCGCAAAGTTTTTTGCAGGAAAACTCAGTCATATTTTATCACAGAAAAAATGCTCAGGTAATTTCATGTCCCTTTACTCCTCTCAATTTTTAAAACATTAATTCTACAGTTATCTGGTTTCCTTGAACAGTAAAAGAAGTAAATCAAAGGCGATGAGAGTGTAGGGGAAACTATTAAAGTGGAGTGACACATATTTTCACAGCTGAAATAAGAGCAAGTTGGCAATAAGGAAGAAAAAGCCTGTAAAAAAAAATACAAGAATTCAAAAAGTAAAGCCAAGTAATAGTGTTATGTATCAGTATATAGTCCTCAATGTATTACAACCTGGCATAATAATTGTTCTTCAGAACACACACTAAGGTTCATCCAAGAAGTTATGACTGTACTACTTTAAGGAAAGCACGGGAGTAACATGTCTTGGAATTACAAAAACATGGGTTAAAAATGTGAAGTCCTGACATCTGCACATTTAGTTTCAGTTGTCTTAAAAATTCACTTCCACAGAATTCTATTATAACATCTTTATCCCCAGCAATGCCATAGAAATGAAGTTTAACATATCCATCATTGGTGGTCTACAAAAACGTTAAGTATTTGACCTTCAATGATACAAATTTGATCTGAATAGATCACTGAACCCTTCAAAAAAGAAAAATCAGTTTCCTCATCTTTAAAATAAAAACTTTGCCTAAATGCTTTGAAAGGTCCCTTGTAGCCCTAATATTTTATATATAATCCCAAAAAAGAGTTAATAAAAGACAACTCTCCTCTTTAGATGCAATGTGCAGTATAAGAGAATAAACCAGGGACTGGAAATAAAGGACTATATGAGTATGTTTCCAGGTTATAACTTTTATGATCACATTCAAATTCTACAAAAGTAGGTGAGGCTCGAAAAGTACCCTATATATGTCCTAACACAGACTCCCTCCAGAAAACAGGTTTTTTTTGTTTTCTCCAAGAGCCAAGTGCATAGGCTCTAAGAATTACATGTATGTATTATTTTTAAATTAAATACAATAAAATACATACTTTTCAAATATATTTGTCTTACCAGGCATTTCCTTTATGTGTTTCAGACTATGAATGAGATCTTGAGAACTTTCAGGTAATAACACTGTCTGCTGATTTGGTTTAAAGATGCCACAAGCTAATTTTGCCAGTAACTTGTTGGAAGCTACCCCAGCACAGCTGGTGAGGGTCAGCTGACTCCACACGGCTTCCCGCATCTCCGCTGCTATCTGAGACCCAACCAGCAGTCTTCTGTGCAGGACGTCGTGCAGGTTTACAGCTGTAAAAACAGCCAATGTTGTCAAAAGTCACCACAAAAATTTTTAATTTCCTCTTTTACAAATGAGTTTTAAAAGGGTCCAGGATTTAGTTAACCTATATTTAACACCCTCTACCCACCCCCCACACACACCACCATGCTGTCACCCACTTAACTAATCTGTTTTGTTCTTCACAGGAATTCTGTAAAGCAAATAACTATGGGGAGTGAACTCCAAGGGCTTGTGACAGAGAATGCACAGGAGTGCTTAATGATGAACAGATTATGAAAATTGGTCTCTCATAAAAAATTCCTACAGACATTAGTAAAACTTTTACTCATGTTTACCTATAAGTAAGCATAAAGTATTACATTAATAACAATGCCAACATTACAGCTTTAAAGATATGAATCTAAACTTTACATAATAGCTATATAAAAACAATTTTAGATCTGTACATAATTAACAGCTTTTATGAAAAGTGTAGGGGAATTATCTAGAAACAACTTTTATAAGGTGTGAAAATGTTATTACAGTTATATGAGACAATCCTTATCCTCAGGAGTATTTACAAATCAAGTTTCGTATCTGCAATTTACTTCCGAATGGCTCAATCAGTCAACCGATCAACAGAGCAAGATAAAGCAAATGTGGAAAAATGGTAACAGGTATATCTACAAGGAGGGTATAATGGGTGTTCTCATTGTGTTATTCTGTCAATTTTTCTGTAGATTAAAAAAATTTTAACAGAACTGTGGGGAGGTTGGAAGAATTCATGAAAAATTAGACATTTTCTTCTTAGGATGTAAAACTAGCTCTCCATACTATGTTCTCAGCAATAAAGTCTGAGTTCGCTTTAAGAATTACATAGAAACATATTTAGAACATTCCTGCTGCTTAGTTTTCATAAGTGACAAGAGACTACATGTACAAAAGTTAAGAAAAGCTTCATGACTCCTTCTGGAAGAGAACTGTAGCTCTCCCCTTTTTCTTTAACATCAGGGAAATGGAGAACTAGATGGGAGGCTGATCATGAGCTCTCGCAAAAGGGGGATAAGAGGAAGCACATGCACAGACCTAGATGTGAGGTGGTCAGAATAAGTCTTGTACAAAAGCAGAGTAGCTTGTCTTCTCTGTGGTGTAGTGTGGAAGTCACCAGCAGAGTCACAAGATGTTTCAAAGTTTAATTGGACAGTCACTGGAGCTCACTGGAGCTTATTTTCAAATGCAAATATCCCCCTGCAAATACCAGCAGCCACCTATACTTTAATATGTGGAGGAGATGAACCATTCTGCTTTCATGCCAAGAGCTGGCAAAGATTATCTGAACTAAGTAAAAAGGAGCTTGCAAAGGATGACAGGGAGGCCAGGAAGGGCTTCCAAAAGGGTTAGCTCAGGAAGTCAGGGGCAACATGAGAGTCTTGGTGCCTTGGGGAAACAAAAACAAAATTTTCATCTACCTCAAAATTTTGCTTAAAGAGAGTTTTAAGAGAATCAAAAATTATTCTAAAAAGCATATTATCAAGCTAACTCCTGTAACTTAAGGATGACCTAAAGTGTGACACCTGAGTGGTAATGCACGGACTGTGTCGCAGAAATGGAAGGCGCACAGAGCACCAAGCTACACAAGCAAGACATGTATCAGTCGCCTAGAGAGATTACTGAAGTGTGGCTACACCTCCAACAAAAGCCATGACATGTCCAAAATCAGTATTCTGAACTCACTGAACATTACTAAGAAATGTATGTACTTTAAAATTACTAAATAGAATTAAGTAAGAAGCCACTTACACTGATTATTGTATACATGACCCGACACAGTCAGTGCTGAAAGCTCACCACGTTGAAGCTGCTGTAGTCTCTTCTCAACCATTTCTGTTACATCCACAAAATTTTCATCAAATCCAAGTCTCTCAACAATTGGACTAAATTCTTCCAACAACTCTAAATTTATATAATATTGGAGCACAGATGTAACTGAAGTTAGAGCTAAAATAAATTTAACTATTTTATGCTTACATCAAATATGTTATTAAAGGTTTTACATCAAGTCACAGTTCCACAATACATTTAATAAAGTTCTCAGTTAACTGGGACTTTTTTGTCTGAGCCACATTTTAAGCAAAGGCAAAATTTTTCCAACAAAATAAGTCCAAAATAGTATTTCCTGAGCAGATACTCATAGCAATACATGTAGTTCAATCTCCTATACTTCTAATTTCTATATTTGTAGTGCATTAAGTATCAATGCTTATGGTTAATTATGAGTTTGAAGCAGTGGGTCAACGAATAAATTATAGTCTGCCTAGAAAAGGAGAAACAAGTAATAATATATTCTAGCTACATTTTTCACGGAAGTTTTTAAAGGCAAAACCAAAATTTATAATTTCCAATTATTACGGAGCCAAACAGAAAACTCACTTAATTTTCAAAATATACCACAATTCAGTATTTTAATAAGCCATTCCTGAGCTAATTCATTAAGGGCAGAGATGGAGCATGACTTACATGTATTTGAATGTCCAGCATCTAGCCCTATCCCTAGTCCTTAAGTCAAATGTTTACTAAACTGAACTGAACCAAGATTTGGTATAAATTCAAAAGGACTACCAATTCTCATTTTTAGGATTAAAACTAATAACAACCTTGAAATCATTAAGAAGAATTTTCATTTCTCTCTGAATCACCTGTGGATACCAGCTGGATAGCAGAAAACATTCACTTTTTTTTTCACCTATGAGGTAAAATCTTTACAATTTGAGAATATCAAACACTCCCGCACATATAGCATTATGTTGGGACAAACTCAAGTGCAACATATAGCAGTATTCAAAATCTTATATGCAAATTACCTTTGATCTATTATGGCAATTAACCTCTAGGGACTTACCTTATGAATATCCTCATAAAAGTATGCCAAAATTTCCATATGAAAATGTCTACTGAAGCATATATTTGTATGCGCAAAAAGTTGGTAACAACCTAATAACCCATCGTTATCAGGGAAACCATAAAATTTATCATTCAAAACAAGGCATTTTTTAAATAAAAGGAGCTAGTACTAATAATTATGTAGGGACATTGGGCATAGAGTGGGACATACTGTCTTCCACCCCTAGAGGACTGGTTAAGTAAGAATGGAACAAAATGTAATGGAATACTGCAGACACTAAAAAGGAGCGGAAGAAGCTATATGAATGACATGAAAGATTACCAAGAACAAGGGCAAGATGTACAACTCTATGTATCATGTAACATCTTCTGTGTACACTAAAAATTAACTTCTTAATATTCAGACACATGATTTTGCATAGATGTACAAGTACTACATTGGGAGTATAGTCTTGTCTTTTCTGCATGTCTGTCCTTTCTCCCCCCTTCCCCCCATTTCAGCACCATCTCTTCCCCTCCAGAAGGTAACTAATGTTGACACATCCACTTAGTACACATCCTCTCATGTTTCTTTTCCTGTTCATATATACACCTATACATATATGTGGGGGAGGGGTTTGTGCTATTGTTTTATACATATGGAAAAACATAATACATTTTTTTTGCATCTTAACTTTTGCTCACTCAACGAGATATATATTTGAGTCAAACCTACAGCACCAATGCATTCTTTTTAATGGTTATTTAATATTCCACCATAGTCTTAGTTTATTAGGCCATTCTCATCCTGATGAACATTTGTTTTCATTCCATGTTTACTGATTATGAACCAGGCTACAATACAAATTTTTGTACATACGTCCTTATGACTTTATTTCTTAAACTGCCAGAGATTATATCATTGGGTTAAAGAATATAATATGTATCTTTAATTTCAAAAAATACTTCTAGGTTGCTTTTTCAAAAAGGCTATAATACTTTGTTTCTACTTTTTCTCACATTCTTTATTTTTTTGCAAGTATAATGGATATAAAATATCTTACTTTAAGAAAATTCAAATTTTCTTAGACAATTAACGAATTTGAACATTTTTTTATCCAGATAATTGTAGGACATCATTTTTGCTTTTTTGTCAATCACCTATTGATATTCTTTGTCCATTTTTCTTGAGTTCTTTTCCTTGTTGATTTGTTAGTGTTTTTGGATATTATACGTATTTAACCCTTTCATCTGAAAACTGCTAGAAATAATAAAAGAACAAACAATAACAAAAGCAAAAAAGATAAATATAAAGCTAGTTTTTAACAAATTGTTTTTTAATTATGTTAAACATTACAGAAGCCTCTCTCAACTAACATCAATGCATTAAAATATAGCATATGTCTTCATAATTCATTTAAATTTAAAAGTTAAAAAATTTGGCTTTCTTTAGTATATCTCCCCACTTCTCACTTTTAAATTTTGTTGCACTTTTCTCATATTTACACGACACCAGTCATGACAGATTTCAAGCTCCTTCCAACTTTACATTTTGTATCAATATTACTTACATAAAGTCATTCTCATATAAATTTTCAAAAAGTGGTAAATACCCAAAATAAAGTTATTAGCAAAAAATAAACTGACTATGGCATTTTATGTTTACTAAAAGTTCACATAATGAATAGGTATCCTATATAAAAATTAATGCTAAAAGAATGCTGCCTATAATCTGTACCTGTAACTTTATATGACATCTCTCTGTAACGAGTCAAGTCTTCTCCATTAACTAACACCAGCTGTGGACACTTCTCTTTTGCATCTCTAACACTCATAAGTTTCTTTACTCCAAGTTCCCTAGCTTCATAGTTGCAGGTAACCACCGAAAATTTCTGCTGAACCCCTATAAAAAATAAATATGTCATGAGAAAACTGAGCAGAATTTAAAGAAACACCTTAAGATATAGTTTACTAATCCTATATAATTGTAAATTATAATGCAATGTTTTGATAAAAAATAAAAAGCTCTCATTTAAAAAATATAGCCGCTGTTGATCAAAGTTCATTAAAGTAAAATTTAACAGAAATTATCATGAATCAATTCTATGGAGTCTTCAGCAAAAAGATACAAATAAAATTATTCCAGAATTTTTTTCAGACAATACAAAACCTGATTAATTTATACTGAATTAACTCTATACAACTCTACATATAACTCTAGCCCACATTTTACCAAAAAATAAAAGCAGATGAAAATAAATGAGCACAGTTAATTACTGGAAACTCACTTATCTTCTGAGTAACTGTCTAATGAATATAAACGAATGTTCTGTTACAAGTACCAACCTACAGTAATCAGCAGGTATCTCCTCCAATAAACATTTTACTAATTATTGAACTAATCTTCCTAGTCATCTGCAGAAAAGATTAGAGAGTGAGGGGGCATCCCGAACCCCCAAAGCTTTCATAATATGGTTAGTAAGTCAGAATACAATGAGCACAATAAGTGAGTGCTGATCCTATTATACAACAAAATATTATCAACATCCATAATTACCTAAAGGTTTGCCCTTTAGTTCCGGGTTTGAGATCATTTCTACTTGTGCATAAAAGCAATCCAGATCCATGTGTACTATGACTCTGGATGAAGAACTTCCTGCTGGTACCACTTGATCATGACCTGATGCACAATATGTAAAGAAATACAAAAATATATTCAGGCTGCTTATCATCTCTGAGCAACTGGCAGTTCCTTAAAACATGGTAACTGAGAAAACAAAAATGCAAAGTGATTTTAAAAGTTTTTTCCTGGATTTATTGTATCTGCTAAAGCATCTAAAAATTACAAAGACATGAGAGCAACTCTCTACAGTAGGGTCTGCAGTCCTTTTTACTTAGCATTTCTTTATGCACTGTATTTTTCTCAAGAAGTAATAAATTTGAGGGGAAAAAAGTCTTGATCAATAATGGATGACAAAAGAGACTATCTTCTCACTTGAAAGTTTACAGTAAAATTTATGGTAAATTAGAGGGGCAGAAAAGCTTAAATGCAGATTTCGACAAACTTAAAAAATATTCTAAGTGGCATGTCCTTACATTTTAAAAAATCAGAAATACAAAATCGCAGAAGACAGAACCTATGTGTTCCGGTGGACTATATTTAGCTCCCATATGAAAGCAGGATTATCTGGTTCAGTGCTGAATCCCCAGTCCTTGTAACAATGCCTGGCATATAATAGGCTATCAATAAATGCTCACTAAATTGAAAAAAAAAAGTAAATATTTCTTGGATTTAAAAAAAAAGTAGCTTGTGTCATGGGGAATGGGGGCAGGGGGAGACACGGGAAAGATGAAATTCCAGCTGTTAACACCAGTTTAAAAACAAGGCAGGTTAAATGCAATGTACTATTCTGGTTTGGATCCTGGAATAGAAAATATTATAGTAGGAAAAAACTGGTAAAATGTGAATAAAGCTTGTATTTTAGTTAACAGTATTATGACAATATTAATTTCTTAGTTTTGACAGATGTACCATGGTGATGGAAGATACTAACATTAGGAAAAACTCTCCAACCTCAGTAATTCTAAAATTCTTCCAATATTTAATTATTTTTTAAAAATATAAATAAAAAGGCAAGGAATGACAACCCAGGGCTCGTGCCCGGAGGTTGGACGATACAAGGTAGAGGCGAGGCAAGATGCGGGTCACAGCAGAGGCGATCACCGCACACGCGCCTGGTCCAAGCCCCCCCAGTCCTTCCAGAACGGACTGAGGCCCGGCCTCAACTGAACTGAAGTTGTTTCCGGAACAACTGAGAGACAAGGATCAACACTCCCGCAACTTTAAACTGCCCGGGAGCCACTTTGGCTTTCACTGGGCTCTTTGAGCGGCTACTACAAATACACTCTTGCCTAACTAGGTGATGCCATCCCTCTCCGGGTCTTAGCCAGGCAGCCAAGAGAAGCCCTTATGGCAGAGCCAGGAAGACGAAATGAACCAAGAAGGGCGGAGACGTCACACCCCAACGGCCGCCGCCGCCCAGGGTGTCCGCCCGCCCCGCCCTTCTCATTTACACCAAGGGAGGTTGCCAGGTTCCTCAAACCCCCGCGCACCCGGCGAGCCCGTTAACACCCTCGCCGGCGCGCGTTCCATGGCCCGAGCCGCGTCCTCTTCCTCGTAGCGGCCGCCTTCCTCCTTCGGCTCCACCCCCAGCTCCTCCAACCGCGGCGGCCAACCGCCGCGCAGCTTCCGGCAGGTTCCGCGCGGTATCCAGGGAAACCGTAGCCCGAGCTCCCCCTAGCGGCTTCGGCGCTCGCGCCTGCGCGGTGCGGGCCGACTAGCCAGTAGCCCGGATGCTAGCGCGGGCTGGCAATCGTTCGGGTCCACGTGCGGAGGTTTCCTCCAGCTAAGTCGAGGCCGGAAGTGAGAGGTTGCGCTCCCAAACAGTTCATTGTTTGGCCGAGATCTTCGGTGTTACTACTTTTTATCTTTACCTAGAGGCCAGCCTGGTCTCCCGATCAATTGTTAAGAAAATTGCTAACGGTTAGACACAGAACAATTTATAGTGATAGGGTGGAGAAAGGGTAAAAATCATGGTAAGAGCAAGAGGACCAAATAAACTAATGTGATTAGCAAGTGTGTTAAAGTTGATTGCATGTTGTTTCATTCAAAGAGACTGTGCCAAATTAGACCTCTGAATTTCTAATCATCTAAGCTGAATAGAATTTTAATACATGAGCTTTGGAGTCATGGGATGGAGTCTAATCTGACCCATCAAATGGCTGTGTGACTTTGTGCTGGTTATGTAACTGCTCTGAGCCTGATTCTCCACTGTAAAAAAAATAAAGTCCTGAGGGTAAACGACTGACTGAATGAAAACTAACATGTACTATAACATTCCAGTGATATAATACAAGTGCTGTCTGTTAAGATGTGTTGTGAGCCTGTGTGTGTGTGTGTGTGTTTCCTCCAACAGAGGAAATTTGGATATTTCTTTGCGTGTGTACATATATACATATATTTGACACATATGTTGTTCTTTTCACAGTATTCTGCTGGTACAAAGAGGATGTGGGAACCTTGAGAACACCTTTAAAGGACATGTTGATGTATCCACAAAGGAGAAGGAAAAATAGGCAGGGCAAGGACTCAGTGGGCTGGAGACCAAGGCTTCCTCTTAGACACCTGCACCAGTGCCCTGAGAGTCTCCAGTGTAGGATCTAAGAGAGTGATTTAGAGCCATACTACTTTCTTTGTGAAAGCTGTTTGATAAGTCTAGGTAAAGAGCTTTTGAATTAAGTGCCTCCTTGGCCACTAAGTGCTTCTTGGCTGTTTTCAAGGGTCCAACTGTAGAAAACTAAGGTATTTAAAAAAAAATTCCTCCATGTTGAGAATGATCCAAACTATGGAAATACCATACTGCTCCTTCGTAAGAGCCTCAGGCTCACGACACTCATCAGCTTGAGAAAAAGTGAGCCAGCTTAGAACGCAGCACATAATAAAGTCCTCTTAAGTTTCCCTCATTTCCCTGTCATTTGTCAAATTGAAGAGCGGCTTTTAATTTAGTAGAAGAATAGATGAATAGAACCTTGAGAACCCTCGGAGATGGGGCAGGGCTGGCTCTATGAGTGTGAAACCTATGTAGGAACTCAAAACCCCACGCCTACAAGGGCCCCGCACTTGGGTTAATGTTCTGTCATCATCCTGAAATTCTTAACATTTGAACAAGGGAGCTTGCATTTCCATTTTGCGCCAGACCTCACAAATTATTTAACCAGTGCTGGGAACAAAAAAGAGAAGTGGCATGGAAAACGACGCTTCCTATAAAACACCTGTATTTCAGGCACGGGGCTAAGAGCTTAAAACATTATTTCATTCAATATGCCACAGAGGGTAGGTATCATCATTTTCATTTTACTGAAGATAAAATAGGCCAGCAGAGACTAAGCTTAACTCAAAGTTGTGAATCTAATAATGGTAGAACCACGTTTTAGTTTTCCACGAAAGAGAATTCATTAGTAGTGTTTCTAATGTGAAGGAAATCATTTCCTCTGCCCATCTTCCTTGGTGCACCAAATACCAGCCGGCCTGGAGTACAGAGAATAAACACCCCTTGAATATATTAGGAGGCATAAAATTAAAACTCATAGGAGCTAATACATGTTGTTTTGTTGTGGGATGATTTAGGGAAAGTAGGGGTTTTGTGGGGTCTGTTTATTTTTTAAATTCTATAACCTTTGCCCAGTTTTAATTAATAGGCTCTAAGATAATTTCCGGAAATAAATATTTTTAAAGCTGGATCATAATTGTACATATAAGTGTAAAAACAATTGCAAGGCAGAGTGTACATTTAATTAAATAAAATGATGCTTGAAACAACATTCGTGGGGGTGCATGGGGTTGCAAAGTGTAGCTAGTGGCCAAAGGAACTGGGGTATCTTGGAGCTTCAGAAGTCAAGACACTGTAAACTTACATATGTCAAAAGTGATGGCCATGAACTCATGTCAGCGAAGGGTGGGAGAGTCACCAGTGCCTGCTTCCCTCCTCCTAGCTAATTTGGCCGCGTCAGCTTCAGAGGAAGAACCCTAGACACCGTTCGAGGACTTGGATAGGAAGAGCGTGAGAGTATTTATGAGTATCTGTATTTCATGTTGGTGGGTGGCTAGGCATGTAGGGGTTGACCATGGGGTCAAAGGAACAGTTTGAATTGGCAAAGGCACTAAGAGCTTCGGTTTGTAAGGTCTTTGGCCTAGCGCAGTGGTTCTCCATCAGGGTCAATTTTGTCACCTAGAAGATTTTGGCAATATCTTGAAAACACTTTTGGCGGGCACGTCAGGGAACTAGAGGTCTGCACACTAGCATCGAGTGGGTGGAGGCCAGAGATACTGTTGAACATATACAGTGTGTAAGACAGCCCTTCACAGTAAATAATATCCAGCCCGAAGTGTCCACTGGGCCAAAGTTGGGGTACTCTGGCCTAGTAGTCTTTATACCATCCTGCTCCCAACTCCGTAACACCCTCCTCAGTTTAAGGTCCCCAGTTGTAATAAAGAATTTGTCTTCAGATATGTGCTTTTAATTATAAATGACATGTTTTAGAGAAAGGAGAATATAAGAGAGGGAGACAAGTGTTATTTAATTGCTTTTCACCATGGGCATCTACATTGAGACTAAAAAGCAAATGAACGCATTTGTGAGAAAAAAGATGGAAGAAAAAGATGCACATGTTTATGGAGCTTATGAGTTGCCCCTAGGGCGACAGGCTAATGAGTCACAAATAATTTACAAGGCTTAGATGCAAAACCCAGAAAACACAGAAAGGCTTCAGATGGTTGAAAGCAAGCTATAATTAGGATACACTGTTATACAATGTGCATGTCATGCAGTATTTAATAACTTTCATCCAAAGATCTGAAACCCTTTGCATAAAAACTGCAATTGTCATGAAGATACCCCCCTTCCTTCTTCCCTCCCTTCCCCCGCCCCTTTCTCTCTCACTCTTGCACACCAAAGCTTCAGTTTCAAGCCTTCTCAGTGTAACCTAAAAATATTTGCTGCATACCACGTGGCTAATAAAAGGTGTAAGAAGCTGGAGTTTTTCTAACAGTCAGCTTCTCTTTGATCTTTTTTGTGGTTCTGTAGCTCTGATGTAAGGAAAGTCTGCATAGTCACTTTAGTAATGACATTTAAAATGTCATGGCTTGATGGGATCAAGTAATGGGTGTACTTGGTGGGATCTGCCTCATCATTTTTGATAAAGAGAGGTGGGAACCAGTGTGATCACAACACAAATCATTTGGTCACAGTTTGTAAATAACGTCTGCAAACTTCAGTCATTGAGAAAAAGAGAACTACTTGATGTCATATAGAAAATGTGAGCAGACTAACGTAGGTCAGGTATAATGTGTGAAACTGATAAACACCTAACTTTAATGTAACAATTACAAGAACTTTTTCTGACTGCAGAAGTAATTTGCGATTATTATGAAGAATTTGGAAGATATAGAAAGAAGGTTAGAGGCAGTGGAAATAATCATAATAATGCCTAATCTTGGTGCTCAGAGATAACCATCCTTTGTCTTTTCATAAAGCACAACTTAAAAAGAAAGTTTTTGTTTCATTTCACATATAAATTTCTGTATCCATTTCTTTACCAAACCACAAGGCCACTGTGAAATGCGTTGCCTGAATAAATGATATGAACAAAACTTTACATACTTGTTTCTGATGTTATTTTGAAGGAAATGAATTAATACGGTCTCAACATCATCTTGGAAATGTTAATAATTTCAATTTAATCAATAATCTCCATTTTCTTGGTTTAAATTATAAACTCTCTATAAAGGAAAGTAATATTTATATTTGTAGGATTTATTTCTTAAAGTTGATTTAAAGACTCCATTAAAGTACTTAATAATCCTAAAAGTGCCTCCTGTGTCTCTGGTAAAACAAACAAGGAAGTTTTTCCAGCCGTTGTTTTAGACATTGTAGTGAGACAAAAGAGTATCAGGTATAAAGTAAAAATCTGTCATAATCCTCACTGCACCTTGAGATAACCACTGCTAACCACTGAAGTATATATTGATATACTTCATCAGACTTTTTCTTATAATATTTAATACAAGGTAGATATAGTGATAATCGTTTCTAATTCACATGAGTGGGATCATAGAATGCAGACTCTTCTTCACCAGGTTTTTTAATTTACTTTACCTTGAACATCATTTCTTTTCCCTGCAGGAAAACTGCCTGCATTCCTTCTAATGGATACACTGTTTTTACCAATTCCATATCAATAAACACTTATTGCTGATCTTTTGCTGCAGTGAACATCCTTGTGCACTTTATCTCTGTGCTGTTCTTCAGGAGTTTGACCCCACCCTTCTCTAGGACAAAGCTAATCTCTTAAAATTCTATGAGAATATTATCTGTATCTTTTCAAATTAATAAAAACCACAGGAAAGCACACGATGATACACGAGTCCTGTCGGTTCTTTTTCCAGTCGTCCTCTCAAATCCCTCCACTTCTTGGCATATGTGCTGATGCATTTCTCATCCAGGCCATACACACAGTCATCTCTGGCTTAACCTAGAGCAGTGGCCTCCTACAACCAGCCCCTTATCATCTGTGGATCCTAGAATGATCCTTTAATAATGTATGACATAATGTAATTTTCCTGCTAAGAATCTTTCAAAGGCTTCCAACAAACAACCTTTAGAGTAAAATTCAAACCCCTTTCTCACCATGGTCCTCAAGGCCTCACTGGAGCAGGATCCACCTTTCATTCCTACTTCTCATAGCGGTGTCTCCTTTTTTCTTGCACTTGGTTACACCAGACACCAGCCCCCTTTCTGTTCTGTGGACATCTATTTAGTCTGCAGGCAGTAAGCTGGAGACCCAGGAGATCTGCTTATATAGTTCCAGTCTAAGCCGAAAACCTGGGAACTGGAAGAGCTGATGGTATAAATTCTAGTTCAATTCTAGCTCATGTTTGAGCCTGAAAGCAGAAGACCAATGCCCCAGCTCCAAGATAGGTAGAGAGTGATCTCTCCCTTATTCTGCCTTTCGATTCTATTTAGGCCATGAACACATTGGATGAGACCCAACCACATCAGAGAGGAAAATCTGCCTTAATCTATTTGAATGTTCATCTCATCCAGAAATATCCTCATAGACATATCCAGAATAATGTTTAACCAAGTATCTGGACACCCTGTGGCTCAGTCAAGTCGATACACGAAATTAACCACCACAGGACAATTTCCGGACTTCAGACCACTCTGCCGTTTCAAAGGTTTTTCAGAGAACTGGCTTGTTCTCTTTCTTTAGTTCTCAGTTCAAATGTCAACACCTCTAACTGACCTTTCCAAACCACAGTCTCTCAGATGGCCACCCCCAGAATCACCACATTCTTTCACCACCTGCTGAGTACCATTTATAACATGCATTTCAATATGTAATTTTATATTTGCCTTTTACTTATTTTTAATATCTCTCCCTTACTAGGATATAAATTGTATTAGGGCAGGGACCTAGTGTCTCTTGTACTTTACTGGCACCTACAAAAAACATATGCTCAATAAATAAATAGCAATATTTCAACATCAATTGGATAACTTAAGTTTAGATTTTTAAAGTCTTGTATAGGCAACCACACACTATGAAGAATTCTAACTAATTTGATGGTTTACAGCTGTCCATATGGAAAATAATAGTATAATTACTTAATACAAGGATAAACTCTGCATTTCACATACTCACAATTGTAAACCTGCTTTTGCCCTGCCCTGTATGTATAAGAGACCCCACCAGGAGGCGGAACTTAATCTCCACACTTTTGCAGGTGGACTAAACAGTGACTCGCTTTCAAGAATAGAGGGTAAAAAGAGAGGAGTAGTAAGTTTACAGTGGAGAAACCTGACAGTGACTTTCTCAACCAAATTATCATGTGGGTACCAGGTAGCCCAGAAAGGGTGCATGAAGAAGGGTGCAGCATCACTTCTATAGAATTCTTGCCCAAAATGCATAACCTCAATGCAATCATAAAAAACCTCAGACAAACCCACCAGATTGAGAGGTGTTTTTTTACAAAACAGTTAACCAGTATTTATCAAAAGTGTTACGGGCATGAAAGACAAGATAAAAGGAACTGTCACAGGTTGAAAAAGACTAAGGAGACATGACAACTAAATGCAATGTGGCACCCTTCATTGATTTTCAGGATAGAAAGGACATTAATGGCAAAACTGGTGTAATCCAACTAAAATCTCAAGTTTATAAAAAGATATCAGTGTTGGTTTCTTGTTTTGACTGAAGTATCAGGGTAATGTAAGATGTTAACAACAACTGGAAAAACTGGGAAGAATATGGGAGAGCTTTTTATTATATTTGCAACTTTTTTTGTAAGCATAAATTTACTCCAAAATAAAGTCTATTATTAAAAATAGATAATCAGGAACCAGAAACTAAATAAGCTGCAACATTTTTTCTAACCTTTACAAATAAAAAAAAATGAAAACAGTCCTTTAGATTCAACCACATACACACAAGTCATTATGTGAGTTCATGAATGTGCTAACTTGATTGTGATAATCATTTCACCATGTATATGTGTATTATCGCAGTGTACACTTAAATGTATATATTTTTTATTTGCAATTATACCTCAGTAAATCTGGGAAAACAGTTTTTTAGATTGTTTATTTGAGATTTTTATTTTTCGCTGAGGTAGGCTTATATTGCTATGAATTTCCCTCAAAGGACTGCTGTTGCTGTGTCCCATAGATTTTGGGTTGTTGGGTTTTCATTTTCATTTGTCTCAAGGTATCTTTTGATTTCTGCCTTGACCTCATTATTAACCTATTCATCATTTAGTAACATTTTATTTAACCTCCATGTGTTTGTGTGTTTTTCAGTTTTTTTCTTGTGATTGAGTTCTAATTTCTTATCATTGTGGTTGAAGAAGATACTTGATATAATTTCAGTCTCCTTAAATTTACTGACACTTGTTTCGTGTTCTAAGATGGGGTCTGTCCTGGAAAATGTTGGTTATGCACTTGAAAGACTATATATTCTGCTGCTTTGGGATGAAATGCTTCAAAAATATAAATTAAATCCATCCGGTCTAGTGTGTCTTTTTTAAAATTGAACTTACTGGAGTGACATTGGTTAATAAAATTGTATAGGTTTCAGGGGTACAATTCTATAATGCATCATATGCATATTGTGTTGTGTTCACCACCCCAAGCCAAGTCTCCTTCCATCACCATTAATCCCCCCTTTACCCTCTCCTACCTCCTCCCACCCTCCTCTCCCTCTGGTAATCACCATACTGTTGTCTGTCTATGAGGGTTTTTGTTTTGTTTTGTTTTGTTTTTGCTTAATCCTTTCACCTTTCTCACCAAGTCCCACAGCCCCTACCCTCTGATAGCTGTGTCATTGTGTCCTTTAAGACCTCTGTTTCCTTGTTGATTTCCTGCCTAGAGGATCTACCCTTGATGTCGTGGGGTATTAAGATCCTCTACTATGACTGCATTACTGTCAATCTCTCCTTTTATGTCCATCAATATTTGCTTTATATATTTAGGTGCTCCATTGTTAGGTGCATAAATGTTTACAAGGGTCACATTCTGTTGTTGGATTGTCCCTTTAGCATTATATAATATCCTTCTTTGTCTCTTATGATAGCCTTTGTTTTAAAGTCTATTTTGTCTGATATAAGTATTGCTACTACAGTTTCTTAAAATTTCCATTTGCATGAAATATTTTTTCCATCTCTTTACTTCCAGTCTGTTTGTAACTTTTGATCTGAAGTGGGTCCCTTTTAGACAGCATATATATGGGTACTATTTAAACCTGGAGGAAAATTTAAATCTTGCTACTGATATTCAAAAGTGAAATAAAAATTCTGCCTTTTTATTAATTAACATAATAGATAGATAACTATTACACTTTGAATTCCATTTACAAAATTTTTAAACTTCCTGAGTCTCAACTATCATTATTTTTATTTTATTGTTGATACTATTACGTATGCCCCCCATCACCACCTCCCCCTTTGCCCACCTTCAGCTATTATTTTCCATTTTGGTTACCATACTTTAAAATCCTTAAAAGATGCTATGTTTGCAGTTAATGCTGATTTAATGTTTATAATTAAAGGATTTTTTTTAACATACTGGTACCAAAGAGATAATTACTGCTCTTAAAATCATCACTCCTTAAAAAAGAATTTCTACATGAAATGATTCTTATTGCCTATAAGATTTAGCTTACTTTCTTTTTAATAAAAGCCAGAAAAATTAAGAAATCAGTGGTAATGACACCCGAAGTCAGAATGCCGGTGCTCCGGTCCATCTGAGGTGCCAGGAATGGAAGCTCTCCCAGCAGGCTCTCCCGCCCACGTCTTACCCGGCTCCTGCTATAAGGTAACAACTGTCCAAGAGCAACTGTCCATGGCTTGTTCATTTGGGTGTCACTTGAGCAGTTATATTCATTCAGATAATGGCATCTGTTACCTTCACTTGTATAATGACAAAATGACATATTAATGGATAATCCACTGTAGAAAATATCCTGGTTACAGATTTATACAGAATTACCTCAGAAATCAGTACCTACTTAAGACATTTTTTAAAAATGCTGACTTGATATACTTTTCTCTCCCTTCATGGAGTCACAAATCAAGATCAAGAAAAACCAAGAAAGACAAGGAACTGTCACGGATTGGAGGAGACTAAGAAAATATAACAGATAAATGAAAGGTAGGATCCTGGATCAGATCCTGGACACTGGGGAGAAAGGACACTGGGGAAAAACTGGCAAATTAGTTTAGTTAATAATTTTGTATCAATATTATCTCTTGCCTTGGATAATTATGGTCACATAAGTTAATGTTAGAGAAACTGGGTAAAAGATAAACAACAATTTTCTGAACTATTTTTGCAACTTCTGCAAGCCTAAAATTATTTCAAAAGATTTTTTTAAATTGCATTGGAAAATTCCTCAGGAAGTTGTTACTTCAGAGAGAGAGAGATAACATTTCTCAATAATTCCCATACAGCCAGTGTTTCCTCCAGCTTTCAAACAGAGCATTGTTTTTTCAGTTGAGCAGCAGAGAGAGTGCAGTTGTTAACTTGTGTTTTAGGAATATTTTGTACAAAAATATGTATTTTAAGACACTAGAATTATACTTTGTACAGCAAAATATTCATACTTTGAGAGACCCATTGGAAGCAAGGCCAACCGAAACAAAGATTCACATTTCTCATCTTACATTTGTACCAGATGCTTGCTCATTGAGTGGAACATTGGGCTAAGTTGCCTAGATAATCTAAAATTGGGAATTTTTTTCCTCTTTCCACTATTTTTCTTTCTTCTTAAGTGCATATAGGTAAATTTGAATAAGTAAATGTAGCTATCATGTGACTTCACTGTACTCCAATGGAGGAAGTAAATGCACAGGAACTTTGCTGAATGAGTGACAGGGGAATTCATTCTTTGAGATTACTTTATAAGTGATAATCATTAAAAGGAGGTCCTTCTGTCAGTTCAGCAATTATACCCTGTTTTGTAATCACCATTCAGTAATCATCTACCACACGTTTGCTCATTCATCTGTCTCTAGTCTAATATATAACTCATCAAGGAAATGTCCCTAGTTTTACAGATGAGGGAATGGAGGCTCATAAAAGTTTAGCAACTGGCAGGATCTAGGCTTCAAACTCAGACTGGGTTGTCTCCGAATTTCTATTTATATTGGTTGACGTACCTTGCAACAAATTCTATGCTTATTGAATTATGTCACAGTAAGATTTTAATATATGTCTTTTGACATATTTGAAATATCCTATTAATTTTAAAAGAAAATGTGATATTTCATTTGAAAATGGTCATATATAAATATATTTTCTTCAAAATATAGAAATATATAGAAAATCCAAGGTTTTCTAGTTACTAAGTTATTAGGTTTTGTTAGTGATAGAACATATTTAGCTAATAAATTATACATTTGTACGTACATTAACTTAGCTATATCAAGATCCTAGAGTACCTTTTAATAATGTATAGTACTGCAGTACACTAAATGTGTTTTTTAAAAGCCAGGACAGAATATCAGTAATCTAAAGGAGTACTCGGTGTTTACTTTAAAAAGTATACTTCTTTGGCTCTTTATTTACCATTCAGAACTATAGTGAAATATTTATGATAAACTCCTTGGCACAAAGTTACCCTCTCAAAGCAGAGATAAATAATCAACCCTATTCTGATCTCATTGAGAGATCCTACTAAAAAACTTAATTATGGACTTCGGGTATAGAAAATATTATTCAGATGAGGTTTAATTTTAGAATACAAATGCTCTGTAATTGGATTGGTAGACAAAGATCATTCACCTGATAAAGAGAAAAAAGAAAACTTTGTGGCTGTTGCCGCTTTCACCTTACAATTAAAAGTGACATAATTAGATACGGTACTTTAGTACCCTGTTATAAGATACAGGTTTAAACCTATCCCCTACGTCATGAAACCAACAAGTTTCATTCCATGTGCCCCAGCAGCCCTTTTCAGTGAAGCGGAAATGCATGAAAAGGGCTCTGAGCTCTTCTTTGCCAGAGCAGAGAATGTCCTCTCAAGCTCTCTAACAAACGCAGCATGTCACCACTCAGTGCTTAAGTTCTCAAAACTGCAGCATGATCTAGATGATCATGGTTCCCTGAAGTTTCCTGGTCACAATAATCATCCAGGTTTCAGTTGAAAATACCTTTTCCTAAGCATGTCATCTATAGCTTCAAACTTAATAGATTAGGATGGAGACTGAAGACCTGAATTTTAGAAAAATGTCACAGGTGACTAGGTATATCTGAGGCACAAGTTTTAAAAAAGAAAATAAAGTATCTGTTACTCGTATGGGGTGTTATTAATGAGTACCAGAAAGAGTAGGAACTTTGCTGTTAGACAAAGTTCAGACTTCCTCATTTATGAATTTTTTAACCTCTCTTTCAATGTCTGTTTTAAAGGGAATATAATACCTATCTCTCAAATTTATTTTAAGTATTAAATATGAAGGAGCTAGGCTCTTGCCACACAGAGTATAGTCTGGGGTCCAGCAGCCAGTGGTCACTGAGAAGTTGTTAAAAATGCAGAATCTCAGGCCCTGCCCTAGACCTGCTGCATCTGGATAAGCCTGTTGAGAAGACAAAAAAATATAACTATGAGTGGTGATGAATGTTAACCAGACTTCTTGGGGCGATCATTTTGCAATATATATGAATATGGACTCGGTATATTGCGTACCCGAAACTAATACAATGTTATATGTCAATTAACCCTCAAAAAAGGCAGGGGAAGTAAATTAAGTCCCCTCTCCAAAAGGAAGAGGTCCTGGATGATTTGTATGCACGTTAAAGATGGCAAAGTGCCAACCTGTCAATGAGTAGGTATTCATGAAATGCTAGACTATTTCCTTTTCATTATATTCACTGTACAAATAATTTCAATTCAACTGGGATTTAGTGACTGTCACCACCATTTCTTTCTGTTGGTTTAGACCCATCGGGCCCATTTTCAGCCCTTGCACAGTGGAAAGGTATTTACAAATAAACACAGGCATGGGCTGGAAAATTAAGCTACTGCAAAAAGTAACTGAGGATTTCGTGTTTAGGCCTTTCCTCCTGTTCAATGCAACAAGCATGGGGAGGACAATCCAGATTTTAAAACCTTTAACGATTATTTGTGAGATGATAGGCACCTCACTGATAGTTTCCTACACAGCTTTCACACCATTCAGCAATTGTTGGTAGCTGGGGAAGCACACGGCTAATAACTAAACTGGTCACTGCTTGAACAAAAATTTGAGGAAGGCTTCATAAAAGCGTTTTGAGTTGCTCTCACTTTCAGAGTTTATTATTGAACCCAGTAGAGTCAGAACAGGAGAATTAGGAAGAACCTGTCTTACTGCATCAAAGACATTTGCAGTAATTACCCGCATTGAGAAGTGCAGTGCGTGTTAGTACATGACAAGTGAAAATGAAGCCTATATTTTAAGCTTTGGTGGTGCACACTCTCACGGAACTATGGGAAAGACTGACTGTTGTAATAATATTTTAGCAAGAGTGTTTTTATTAAAACAGCAAATAAATGTAGTTTAATGTTTAAAAATATATTTATTCTTAGAAATAAAATTTACCATTCTAACTTAAACTTTATAATTTTAATCTCATTATCAGATTTTATTATCCTTATACTTTATTTTGAATTCGCACATTTACAGATATCCCAGCCACAAGAAGAAGAGACTTCTTCAATGTCTTGCGTTTCTTAAAAAGTGTGCACCCCAGCAGAACTAAATGATATCTGGTATTCATACATGTTCTATCACTGATTTGTTCCTTATACAAATATCCTTTTTGATTTTTGCTTTAAGTTAGTGAACACCCATCCTTGGAGGCTTCTGATTACACTATGTTCCGTAGTTAAGCCAGTAAGCAGCCCGACTTTAACCACAACCACATCTTTCCCATTTTCTATGCTCTTGGAAGAAAGTGGTAAGGTGTCTTCTCACCTGTTGTTCCTAACTTCTTGGGGAAAGATCTATGCCTTGAAAGACTAGAACACCAAGTCGGGTATGCCTGGAATTCCACATGGTAGGTCTTTTCATTTACTGATCATTCTTTGCAATATTGCAGAAGGAAAGCTGCTGCTTCTTCTCCATTTCAGTGAGAGATTCAGCAAAGGAAACGAGACAAGCCTTGCTTGAAACTGAGAAAGTAAAGAAGCAAGAAGCTTTTTTCACTAAAAGCAATGGGTCACTGAAGGATCGGTCTTCAAGAAAAGGGCTTTGTACCTAAACTCACAATATACACCATCCTTCATTTTATGGGTTGAATTGTGTGGTACCTGAGTTCATATGTTGAAGTCCTAATCTCCAGGACACCAGAATGCGGCTTTATTTGGAGATGTGGTCTTTACAGAAGTAATCAGGTTAAAAGGAGGTCACCAGGATACGTCTTAATCCAATATGACTAATGTCTTTAAAATAAGAGAATTTCAACACAGACATTGATAGCGGGACGATGACATGAAGAGGCACAGGGAGAAGACATTCATCTGAGAGTCAAGGAAAGAGGCCTGGAACATATCCTTCCCTCCAGGAAGGAACTCAACCCAGCT
The DNA here is from genome assembly GCA_004026545.1 of Mormoops blainvillei. Taxonomy (NCBI): domain Eukaryota; kingdom Metazoa; phylum Chordata; class Mammalia; order Chiroptera; family Mormoopidae; genus Mormoops; species Mormoops blainvillei. The sequence continues at coordinate 131,009 of PVJD01001888.1, read as the reverse complement.
GACATCATCTGTGGGTTTCTAGCCTCAGAAACTGTGACACAGTAAATTTCTGTTTAAGCCACATAGTCTGTGAAACACTGTTACAGCAGTTCTAGCAAGCAAATTCACTTCATGAGTCATTGGGAAGGAAAGTGGATGTCGCATCTATCAGGATTAGGGCAGCTAAGCTGTCTATTATGTGCTTATATATAAAAAAATAAACAAGACTGCCAATTTAATGATTTTCTTAATTTTAACCTTGGCTTGCCTTTAGCTTAATAACAATAACTGTGTATATATTGTAGTTATATTGCCACAGTTTAGGAACACTTTCACTTATCTTGAAGTACTTCCTTGGTTCATTAACTCTGTTGATCTTCACAGAAACCTGGAGCCAGACAGGAGCTTAGTGTGTCACCCTCAAGAATGGGACCACGTACCAGTACAGACACATCACCATTACCTTCTATCTATAATCTGTGCTGATCTTCCACATCCTTATGGAACTGAGTGGGGTTTCATTCCCCATTCGGGAATAAATGTGTTAGATAGCAACAGAAAGCAGAAAGTATCTATTTTGGTTTGTGCAGAAATTGACTATTTGGTGAATCAAGAAAGAGGTGGAGCTAAGGAGAACCTTAGGTGGAAATGGTGAGATCTGAGGGGCACACTAGGGATGTTATGTCCTTCCAGGTCTCCACAGTCCTGCCCAGTTACATGAAATACCCACCCCTGGGCAAGGGTTCTTTTAGAGCCCTTCTTCAGGGCAAGTGTCCCTGGGGGAGTTATAGAGCAGACAGTGGAAGTTCCTTTTACCATTCTATGGGAAGAGGCCAAGATCTTGTGGGAAGGGGCACAAATGAACTATCTAATCACCGTCAACTTCACAAATGAAATCTATAATGTTAGAATGAGTAAATACAGCTCATGATTGGACTCAAATATTAGTGTACCCCACTTATGCTGACCTTTCTGAAAAGGTCATCTTCTCTTTGAACTGAATATCTATACAGAAGTCCCTGGGTTATTTGAAATTTAGAATTTATACTGGCTTTTATATAACACAGGAGTGGGCAAACTTTTTCTATAAGGGTCGAATAATGACTATTGAGGCATTTTGGTGTCTGATACAAGTATTTAGGTTTGCTGTTGGAAGTAAAAGCAGTCATAGACAATACATAACATGGCTGTGACTGTGTTCCTATCAAACTTTATTTATAGGCACTGAAATTTAAATTTCATGTAACTTTTGTGGGATCAAAGATATTCTTTCCCCCAACTATTTAAAAATGTAAAGATCACTCTAAGCACAGGGATGCTACGAAAACAATCTGTAGGCTGGATTTGGCCCATAGGTCCTGCTTTGCCAACCTCTGATATAACACAGTCTTCCACCAACAAATGAAACCGGTGAATTTATAATTGAAATTATTCTTATAGGTCTTCTAGTTTGGTGGCTTTGGGGAGAAGTTCTTCTGAGGCAGTGGGAGCCTTTCTTCAAATACAACTGCACGGTCTATCCAAAGCATGGGGAGTTGCTCCAGTTAAATGGGGACAGGATGGATAACAGGCTAAGTGCAACCGTTGCTTTGCTCTCCTGGGCCTGAAATAACTTTTCTGGAATCCACACAACAGTTTAAAATCACCGACTTCGTCTAAAACCACAGTGTTTCAAAGAGCAGTCCAAGATGTCAGAGCCACTTAGAGGACAAATGGAGACTATCATTCAGGTCCATTGATCTGTTTATGAAATATAATATGAAGTCTTTCTCAGCTCTGGTAAGAGTGCTGCTACATTGTTTAATTGCTAAGTGACTATGCTCCTATTACCTTCCTTATAATTAACTTTGAATTGTGAAATAATTTTAGACCTATAGGAAGGTTGTAAAAATAGTAGTAGCTAATATTCTCGTATATACAGTAGAAAGAACTCTCATGTATCCTTTTCCCAGATTCATTAACTTTTACCATTTTACCATGTACATACATACACACACATTTTTTCTGAACTATTTAGGAGTAGGTTCCACACATTGTATCTTTTACTCTTGAATATTTCAGTGTGTATTTCCTAAATCCTATCACTCTTTTTGGCATGTAATTTTGCAGTCACAAACATTTTTTATTGCAATCTAGCCATCAAGTTTATATTCTTTCCTAGTCTTAATTCTTTCCTACATAGTACATATTTGTGTTATTTTGTATGCTGTTGCCTTTCAAATATTTTTTAGTCTGTGAGTCTCTCAATTTATCTGGCTAAGCAGTGGGAGCTTCCCAATTCCTTGTCTTCCTCATGGTTTTCCCCCCTTACTGTCCCTGCACCTTCTATTTCTGGTAAGGAGTGATCATAAGTGAGTCATAACTTTTCTTGACACTATGACTTCAAACTTACCCACCCAGGGCTCACTCATTACCTTTCAATCCCTCGTAACTATCCCTATATTCTTATCACAATAGAGCATTGGCCATTTTGTTAGTTTTATTTCTGTTATTTACTTTTAGTTTGAGTTTAGAGTGGTTTGAGTAACTAAAGGAAATAGCAGTAGTAGAAGTAATTCATGCATGTGATCAGTGATTCCAAACAGTTTTGCTTTCTCTTGTGTCTTTTCGTGGTTTATGCAGGAATTTGCTGAGGTCAGAAGACCTGAGTTTATGTTCCAGTGCTGCTATTTATCAAATAGGTTATCTTTGCTAATCACCCAATTTCCCACTACCACATCTAAAATCATACCTAAGTTCTCTATCCTGCAAAGACTTGCCTTGTATACTGTAAGGATTCTTTGAGGATAACGTGATAAAGTATATGTGAAAGGGCTTTAGAAGAAATCTCAAAGTATTTTAAAACAGTATATAGTCAAGCATTCAGAGTTGGAAGGGGTCAAAGAGATTTTCCAGTCCAACGGGGTCATTTTACAGATGAGGAAACTAAAAAACAGAGAGATTAAATAACTTGTTCACGGTCGTTAAGCTGTTTGGAAGAACCAGGTTTTCTGGTTCCTAAACCAGCGCTTTTTAAATCTCAGTAAACTGTCTTCCTAGACAGAGCCTACCTTTTAGGCTGCTCCCATTCGTCCTCCCTACAGCATGCTTTGATGTTGTGAAAACACAGTTCCAAGAGTCAATTGTTTTTTAAAGTACCAATTGTGTAGAGTATAAGTAAATAGACAAGTTTACAAAGGGTGAGACAACTTAGAGAAAACATACAAGGATTGCAGGCGACATAGAATTTTGTTTGACCTTTGAAATATCTGTCAGAAAATCATTCTTACTCATTGAGGTGCAGGTTTTATAAAAGCGTCAACAACCAGTATCTCTGTTAAGTTTGAACAGATTATTGCTTAGTTCAAGGTCAATAATTGGCCCATATACACTGTTAACATTTATTGTATTTCAATTGATTTCATTATAAAGACACAAACATAGCATAATAGACCAATAGCAGAATAGTCCTGCCTAAAGCTCAATTCGATACTGATCTAAGAATTTAGACTTGCAATGATTAAAGCATAATTTTTAGATGAAATGGCAACAAATTAATTCATCTGTAGCATTGAGGTTTGGAAGGATATTCTTTTGGAGATTAACCTGAATTGACTATATGTCCATTCAAACAGAATCTCACTGGCAGAATTTAAGAAAGGTAAGGAGGTAGCAAAGCTTGAAGCTCACAAATCTAAGATTTTTGAACTGTCCTGATAGAAAAGTCTTCACTGTGCACTCTATTTAATTTGAACTGTTTATTCAAGTGAATTCACAGAAAATGTTACTAGGTTTCAATCAGAGAAAAGGCTGTAATGCCAAGTTCAGGGCATTTGTTGGAGGATATTGGGGCCGAGAAGGCCACCGGAATTTCTGTCAGGGCTGGGTTTTCTGTGGTCTCATAGACCAGAGATACTCCACTGTCCTCGGTGAAGGATTCGCTGGCCAGACCCAGGATTTTACACACATATTTATAGGTAATAAATTTATAATAAAACTGAAAATTACTGAGTTCTCGGATAATCTCATCTGAGTTCGTGCCTCCAGCTCACGAATCATGGAAGTTTAAACATGAGAAGCATAAAGTCAACTTTAGGTTGTTATTGACTTCTTTTTCAATATCTGAAGCAAATTTTAAGAAATAATCGAATTTGAATGCCCATTATTTTTCTCCCTTTAAAGGTAATTTATTTTCCTCCCTTTAATTTAATAAAAGTTTCCCCCAAATATAAAAAAATATGGCAATCCTTTACCAATCGTGGAGATTAAATTCATAAAGATTACTATGGTCGGTAAAACCATATAGCTATGGCTATAATCCTGATACACAAAGAATAAACGCTGTGAGGAGAAAAACGCATGCCAAAAATATTGTATTTCCAACTCACTAAACAAAAGTAGGAGGCATCTACTCTGGAAACAAACCAGATTCGCTGCCATTAAATACCTAGCCCAGTAGGTCACCCTTTTCCCGAGTCACCTTTATCCATTATTCAGGAAAAATTGCTGAGATCAATTCATTATGTTATCAGATTGTAACGTAACTAGTTACTGCTTTCAAATCAACCTTTTCTACCTTGAAATGACTTTTTTTTTAACATACTTTTTTTTTTTAGCAAGTCTCAGCAAATACTTATGTAATAACCAGCCTTTTACCATCTCAATAGTTAAGTATTAGGGTAGAGAGGAGGGAGTCTGGTCTTGAAGGCACATACAGGGAGGGTGGGGCAAAAAAACAGAGCTCACTGTGACCCACATTCTGTGTGCATGTCTTCTGAGCTGGGTCATGCTGCCAGGAAGGGAATGGAATGGAGACACACATTTATATAAGTCAGTTGAGCTTTTTTATTTTTTTGAATCTCAAAACCCATAGGTCAATTCCCTCCAGATTTTATTAACTCAGAAATAGACCCAGGAGATGGAAGGTGGTTTGATCCTCAACTTGATTAGCGGTTAAACCAGGTTCGAAGGAAAAAACTGTCCTGAGGCCTCTCCCCTACCGCCTGCTTTGCTCTACCCTCGAACAACTGAAGACAAACCGCCCCACGTAAACAGCCGGCCTGATTTTTCCACCCAATAGCAGGGCAGGAAGCTGGTTCTGAGAGACTGGCTGCCTGTGGGACACTGCAGGAGGCCTAACACATCGGCCTGCTTCACCACTGACACCTGGGCCCACGGGGAGCCCACGATGCCTCAGGGCAGGCGGTCCAGGAAGGATTCTAAGGGCTCAGCCACAGCTCCATTAAACCCAGCCTGGCCTTTTGATCATCAGGTTCTTTTCACTAATTAAATAAATATCTGTTCTTGCCTTGGGGAAAAAGCAAAGAGAGGATGACGAAAGAAACAGAAAGAGGGAAAAAGTAAATACACTGCCTCTGGGGGAGTAGAAGTCTTCCTCATTATTAAAATATTAAGAGTAAATGTACAACAGCTCCACTACTCCCCAATCTGCAATAGTTGGAAAAGTATATAACCACTATTGTTCCAGATCTAATTCCATATTTTTATATGTATGTTGTTTTATCAGGCAGTATTTATTTCAAAGTCCAGTTTTGCACACAACTCAGCTTGGAGACACACAGCTAGTCAAGTTTAAAGAAATACCACTTGTTGTCTATTAGAGTCCAAAATATTTATCCTGAGGAAGGTAGTGAACAAAGAGAGCTTAGTTGTTTCTTAATTAACCTCTGGTTTTAGATAGATAATACTAAGTCTAGGGATAAATATAAGGTTCCCTTTAGATTGCTACTGGCAATATCTTATTATTTATTGATACAGTTAGAGGAAAGGTTTCTGTTTAAGTGGGCATGCTCTCCCTAAAAGGATAACCATAAAGCAAAACAAAAAAACCTTGCTCCCATTCTACATTGATTGCAAGGAAGCTTACAATAGCCTCTGCATCAATTCTAATACTCATGGTTCCAATAATAGTATCTACTACGGGACATGTAAAATATAGAGGGCACCAAATGTAGCTGAACACTTTAACGGGCAGTGCATGCCTGGCTAGAAAGATATAAATACAGAGGTAAGGGACATCTAACATCCTAAGGAATCAAATCAGCCCAGAAAAGAGAGTCTTGTCATACAGAGAGGAAAGGAACAGTCCCCTCAAACTGGGTGGGGAACAAAGTGATTGACTTATTTCCTGGGCCAAAACTTTCAACATGATGAAATGGGTTATTTGAATGCCAAGTCTTTCCCAGACACATTAAAAATACGCTGGACAACCTGGGAAGAAAATGGGCAAAAGATTTGAACAGATAAGTTCACAAAAACAAGATGCTTAGCAACATTAGTCACTGGGGAAATGTAACTTAAAACCACTACACACCCATTAGAAATACTAAACTTCTAAAAACTGCCAATACCAAGAGAAGAGGAAGATGTAGAGCAACTGGAACCCTCATATATTGTCCATGGGGATGCGAAATGGTGCAATGACTTTGGAAAACAGTATGGCAGTTTCTTTAAAAGTTAAACTTAACACTCATATGTCATTTCATTCCTAGATGTTTACCTTAGAGAAAGGAGAACACATGCCTGTGGGAAAACTTGTATGAGAAAGAGCCTATCGGTTTTATTGGTAATAGTCAAAAATCGGAAACAACCTACATGCCCATTAATAATGACTGGGTAAATAAATTGTGATACGTCCACATAGTGGAATACTACTCAGCAAGTAAAAGGGATAGATGATGGATGTTCACCACAACATAGATGAATCTTAAAACAAGTAGCTGAGTGCACGAAGCCAGGCGATAAAGAGCACATACTAGGTGATAATGTCACTAGGTGACATAGAGTTCCAAAAAAAGTTAATTAATCTGTAATGACAGAAAGTAGATCATTGGTTCTCTGGGGAAGGGGGCGGGAGCAGGGAGGGATTACAAAGAGGCAAAGAAAACTTCTGAGGGTGATGGAAATATTTGTGCCCTTGGCTGTGGTGTGCGCAAGTGTTTAGATGGGCCAAATTGTACTCGCTAGGTGCCTGTGGTTTGGTCCACTTCAAATACACCTCACTACGGTTGAGGAAGAGACACCTTGAGAAACCTAACACTTCAGGACACTTAGATTTAGGAAATTGGCCTCATTCCAGGAGAGAAAATCTTTAGAAGGCATTTTCCAAGGAATTTACTGTGTTCGGAGAATTGTATGTATACAATTAGGTATATGTACTACATATTTATTTGGCAAGGTTCTATTTTTAATTCTTATCAATAAGTGCAATGTAACCAGAGAATAGTAACCACAGACTTGCTATGTAGGTTTCGTGGGTGATGGTCACTGATAGAGCAACCTCACCGTCTATTTCTGTATCTTGTTAGATTTGCGGAGTTTTCAGAAATTCCACATTCACACAGATAAGCAATTTCAATGGGTATATATATTTTTAACTTCATTTTTATCGTGGGCACTGTTACAGATAGTCCCATTTAACGCCCCGCTCCTTTCCCCACCCCCACCCCGCCCCCGCTGCCCTTCCCCCTGGCCGTCGCCACACTGGTGTCTGAATCGATCAGTGCCCATTGTAAAATGAGTGATCCCTTCAGTTAAACTGACCCGGAATCTTGAGAGGATGTTAAAAAGTGTTTGCCTTTAAGAGGAATCACTGGTGATATTGAATAACTGATTTCATTCCTTACCAAAAAAGGCAGGCAAGAAGCACCCAAAATGTTCAGTAAGTGTTAGAAAAATTTAATATGGACACATCACAACTCAGTCTGCTGTGCACTTCCTTGTTATTGCACCACTTTTACTCCACGGCAAGCTCGCGTAAAGCAGACATACCTGAGTTTCTCCTGATATTTCACAATGGTGCACACATGTTGTGACAGAGTTTTTACTTGTACCACTTTATCTGTTCAGACATGTGAAACTCTAAATTCAAACTGAAAGCAGAAAAAGCTGACTCAGAACCAGGTAACAAACTCAATAGCCAGTGAAGCAATTCAAGTTCAAGTATCTAATCCAGATGGCAAAGGTGAAGGGGTTTTGCAGATGTAATTAATGTCCCTGATTAGTTGACTTTGAGTTAATCCAAAGGAAATTACCCTTGGTGGGCCTGACTTGACCAGGTGAACTCTTTCAAAGAAGATCTAGAGATCAGGAGCAGAATCCAGAGACTCTTCTGTGGGTCTTAAAAAAATAAGCTACTCTAAGTTCTATAGCTGTAAAGACTGAATACTGCTAATCACCATGTGAGCTTGGAAGAAGACTGGAGCCTCAGACTGAGACCCTGGTCCCCGTCAGGGCCTTGAATCCCCCAAGGGCAGAGGACCCAGCTAAGCCGTGCCCCGTGGCAACTGTGTGATAATGAATGTGTGTTGTTTTTAGATACCCAATTTCTGGTAATTGCTATCCATCAATAGAAAGCAAATGCAGATGCTTTATTCCCAGGCAAATAAATACTGTCAACATTTCAGGGCTATCATTCAGTGTTAAAAATTCTTTAAGCTCCGAGGCATAGCTGAAAGTAATCTCAGGTCAGAAAATGCAGGTTGGCCAAAGGAAAAACAATATGAAGAGTCATTCAAAATTATATAGTAAGAGTCTGAGGAAGGTAATAAATAACATCCTAAGCTCCATGCAAATATGAGGTTAGCCACCAACTGAAATTGGCCTCCAGTGAGTTAAAAATTGATTTATAACATATTTGACTGTTTTGTTATCATTAAAAATGTATACACACACACACATATACACATAAACACATACAGGTATGTGTATAAAAATCACAAAGGCAAAAATATAACTTTGCAGTGGAGGAGTTTGCCAGACACCACCTTAATCAAGTGACCCAGGTTAATTTGACCCAGTAATGAGAAAAATTGATATCCTGTGTTAGGGAATAGGATGTAATGAGAAAAATGCAGCATCACTTCTACTATGTCCCTGCCAAAGATGCACATTACCTTAATTTAATAATGAGGAAACATCAGGCAAATCAAAATTGAAGGACATTCCACAAAATAACTGACCTGTTATCTCCAAAGGCTTCAAGGTCATGAAAGTCAACAAAACACTGAAGAACTGTTCCACAATTGAAGGAAACTAAAAAGACATGACAGCCAAATGCACTGTACGATTCTGAACTAGCTCCTTTTGCGATGAAGGACATTGTTGGAAGAAGTGGCAGAACTTAAAGGGGCCTTAAAAAATTAAGCTACTCTTTTGATTATAGGTCAGCGTTAATTTCTTGACTTTGATGATTGTTTGTGGTTGTTATGGAGGAGAATGTCCTTGTTTGTAACAATCACACATTAAAGTACTTCAGGTTATAGGACATCATGTTAGCAATTTACTTCCAAATAGTGAGACGAACCTGGTAAAACGTTTGACAGGTAATCCTTTGAAGGGCTTTATCTGGTTAAGATACAGTGAGAAGGTACCATAAGAACCAAGAATGGGACTGTCTCATCAAAATGATAGTGAGAGAAAATGTCTGGAAGCGAGGGCTGTGTGCCGAAGAATCTAGCGATGATATTATCATGCTAGTTCAAGGAAGCGAAGTCAGTAGGCCACTATGGCGCTGCTTCTATGGGGGTGAAAATGATATATGGCTTGGTCTGTCCCTGGTTATGAAGACAAGATTAACACTGAAGTACCAATGAGTAAAAGGAATATTAAAATTTGACATAATGATTGTAGTATCTTATTCTGACGGAACAATTATTTCAGCAGGGACATGCAAAAACTCCCCCTGCAAAGAAACCCACCCCGAACCATGTGAATCTTGAATGATTAGATAGCCTATATTTTAAAACAAGATTTCCCTGGCAAAGGAAATTCACATTCTCATGATAGCAACAAGAGATTCACATTTCAAAGTATGTTCAGACATTATTCCCTTATCTCATCTGTTCCATGATAAAGCAAGATTAGGCAAAAATGAGACCCAAATAAAATTATATTTCTTTCCAATCAAATGACTGATTTTCCTTGTGTTCCCCCACACCCATATACATCTGGTAAAATATCAAAAACTTGCTTCGCTTTATAGAAAAATTATATCAGTATGTTATCAGACTTATTACACCATTCAGATCTTATCATCTAGCTATTACTCTAAGTTAAGAATGAACTCATTTGAATATTTTCCAAACTTCTCAGAAAAAAGGTAAAAAATGTTGACATGATTTTGAAACAAAATATTTAAAGGGGCAATTTTCAGCACTCACACGATACTGCTGTTGAAAGGTAATGTGTCTTTTCTACTCTTGTTTTTAGACAGACAGGGTTTGTGTTTGTTTGTTTTAACCACTTCCTCTCTTCTCTTCCTCTTCGGCACTTTTCTGCCTATGTAGTCTATTTAGTCTTGATTATTCTTGATATAGTCTTGATTATTCTCGGCCATGTTATAAAGACTAAGAGTGAAAACCAGACCCATGGTGGGAGGTAGTAGGGGGTGCGCGTTGAGGGCGAGTCTCTGTATATTCTAGTCCTAATCATGCAGGTTAATTGATTAACTTTTGGGGTTCAGTAACAAGCCAGTAGGGGAAGAAAGATGATTTAATAACTAATTACAATAAAGTACCATAAATGGATGGAGAAAATACCTAATGATATTAGGGTGCAGAGCACACAGCCCAGGAGGGTGCAGGAATGAAGGGGCTGGGTAGGTCAGGTAAGACTCCTTGAAAAAGGTGATATCTAAGGGAGACCTAAGGGGTAAGCAAGAATTAGCTAAAGACAGGTGCTGGGACGGGGGTGGAGGTGGGAAGCAGCAAGATCAAGGGTGAAGAACCAGAGACAGACAACACAGACAACAAGGCAATTTGAAAGCAGTTACACAGACAAGCTCTAAACTGAGATGTACGTGAGACTTTGGGAAGCCACTTAGAACACAAGGTGTCCTGGCAAGATTATTTTCCAATTTACTCAAGTGACTGCTCCTCCCCCTCTCGTGAACAGTAGCCATAGTCAGCCCGTATTTCTCATGGATCATGTGTCCTACATTCTGGGGTTTTGGAGACAGAAAAAAGGTTAAAAACCATTGTTTATCTTGTTAAGTGGTATCTTAGGGTTTTGAAACCTAAAGGTAATTTTCTTTCTACTGGTAGTGTTTCCTATTTTAGGCAGCTAAATCAAATAAGCATTTCCCCATCCCTTAATCCTAAACACTTAATAGTATTGTACTAGCCATTTATCTATGGCCAATGAAACCAGGAGGAAAAAAAAAAAAAAAAACCCACACTATCTTCTGAAATAATTTCCTTTGGTTCAAAATTTACCTCTTCATGTGTTCTCTTGCCTTTCAAGTAATTAACTCTTCTCTTCTTAGTTCGAACTATGCTGTATAAGGGTCTCTGTAGTCATGCCAAGGTAATAAATAAATAAAAAATCTTTACTTATACTGCATGTACTTGAAAGTGTCATTCAGTCTTCTGACCTGTCACCCTAGCAGCATTTCATTTCAGCTGGGAATTAGGTGAACAGCCGTTGGGCCAACTCAGTGATCATACAACCTGATAATTAGAGCTGGAAATGTTTTTTGGCTATGCCTTCATTCCTATATAATATCTTGATAAATTCTGACCATGCTATTTGGAAAAAGTTTTTCTAATATTTAAATCCTTCTCCATTTAGTATCTTATCACACTCAAAAACTCAAATGTAGGGATATATATTTGTCAATAAAATATACAGGTCTGAAAACCAGACATTATCCTCCAAAAGTTCTTGAATTTGTTCTATTTTTCTCAATAAAAATCCAAACTAACACTTATTTTTCTGGAAAACTACTTTTTCTTTAATGGCTTACCTTCAGCTTTGCTTGATAAGAAATAAAAAAAATGTTTTTAACACAATAGTCTTTTAAGGGTGAAAACTGGTGTTTCAGCACCTGCTTTTCCACTTGGGAGGCAGAGATTGGAGGTGGTTAAATCTCTGTTGTTTGTGTAATGGACCAGATTTTAAACAAAATTCTCCTTTGTTATTGTCTTTCACATTTGCCATAAAGTGAGGTTAGCAAGACCTTTCCCATTGTAAGATAAAATTGAAAAATTTCAATTTTAAATGTTTAAAATTTTAAAAATTGAAAAATTCACTGCCTGAGAACAACAGTGTTGCTGTTCTTCAAGGAGTGTTATAAAATGCAGTTCTCCAGAATTACAAAAGTTTATTATTTGTCCAGTATTTTAAGTGAGACCAGGGCTCTATCTCATGTATTTAGCATCTGTTCTCACTCAGTACCTTTAGGGTCTCGATCTAGTAGTTCCTATGATAATTTAATGTTATTTTCTTTTAGTTGGAGAATAAATAAGTGGATTTTTTTTTTTTTTTTTTTTACCTTTCAGTATTTTGCTTTATGGTATCACAGCAGAAAAATTCAAGTGCGACCAAAAATCTTTTGAAATGTCTAAATTAGATTTTCCTTAACAGAGGGAACATTGAACTAGCTCTACTGGGATTTAGCAAATGGAATCAGAGGTAGTAGGAATCAAAATAGTTAGCTTAAAATGATAGAGATTTATTCCTTTAAATATATCTTTTATATCCACTATATCATTTGATTTGATCTATAGCCTTGGTAGACATAGCATGGAAAGGTGAAAATTTCCCACCTATTGTTTCACTATCATTTCTAGTGGGATATTTGCTCACATTTACCGTTTAGTTTTAATTAGGTGTGAAAATTAAAGCCCTTTCTCTTATGGAGTGTTTGTAATACAAAGTTTAATCTTTTATTTCTCTGATTTTTACTCCTTCACCTGAGCCTTAAATGTAGGTGTTCCTCAGGATTCAGTTATTGGTTCCTCTTTCTTTTCTCTTCTTCTTCTTCTCTTTTTTATTCCTTCAATTGTAACTTTCACAAGCTGACTTCTAACATACATCTCCACAACTGACCTCTCTCCTGAGAACTTTTCGAGTCTTTGCTGGGCACATTTCTAGATAGATTTCCTGAAGTGTATTTCAAATTAAGGACATTAAAAGAAGTGTACAGTCAGGCTCAGAGACAGACAAGTAGGTGTGGATGAGCTGGTGTTAGCATATATTGCAAAGACAAATCAAATAAATTGATTTTTCATTACTTTATATTAATTTTTTTCTACACATTAAACATGGCCTCCAACTTTTAGTTCCCATGTGTACAAAAACTGAAGATAATTTATTAGTGATCCGATAAAATGCACTTTATATGTTTCAGTCTTCCAAACACTTCATAACACCTTGGATGTCAATACCACATTTCTATAAATGCTAAAGAACAAATAGAAATTGTGCTTCTCTAAAATTTAAATCAGTTTCCTTAATCAACGTGGCATTATTCTTTAGAATTACTTATGAATGCTGAGTGGGTAGATCCAAATGAATTCCACACATTCCGAAAAGTTCGTGACAGTGGGCTAAGTTGGCCTTTCAACATGAGGCAGTGTTTACCAAGTCAAAGGCCACTGATATTTGCCAAAGGTCATTAGTCAAGGAAGTCCCAATTAGAAAAGATCCTGAAATTCGGTAAATCCTACATGGAGTCCGGGTTTCTGGTGTTTTTAAGGAGAATTTACAGGTAGATCGTATAGAACTGGAGTGACTATTCCAAGTTATCATTTCCCTGCTTACAAGCCTTACGAAGTTCTAGGAAGACAATCAGTCCAGGGCACTAAGGCCCGGCAGCCAGACTTTGGAGGATAGTGATATTAATCAAAAAGCTGCACTTTGACTCCTTCAATCAGCATTACCCAGCAAGCTTTGCTGTAGAGACTAGAAAGGGGGTATTTATTATTCCGTTAAGTAAATAATCGAGTTAGTGAATATAAAATATGATACTTTGTTGTTTAGTAACTGGGAAGCGAACGCAAGTAAACTAACACAGTGGGAGGTTAACCCTCTTTGACTCACACTAACCGCACCACCTCTGACCTCCCACCCCAAGTGACTTCAGACGACCGCCTTCCGGGCTCTGCGCGGGGCGGCAACAAGGGCCGGAAGGGCGCGGCTGGAGGGCGGAGCGGCTGGGGTCGTGGGCGTGTCCTTGAGGAGGCGGAGACAAGATGGCCGCTCAGAGCTCTTGGAGGACCTAAGAGGCGGTGGCCGGGGCCACGCCCCGGGAGGGAGGGCCGCTCTGTGCGCGCCCGCTCTATGATGCTTGCGCGCGTCCCCCGCGCGCCGCGCTGCGGGCGGGGCGGGTCTCCGGGATTCCAAGGGCTCGGTTACGGAAGAAGCGCAGCGCCGGCTGGGGAGGGGGCTGGATGCGCGCGCACCCGGGGGGAGGCCGCTGCTGCCCGGAGCAGGAGGAGGGGGAGAGCGCGGCGGGCGGCAGCGGCGCTGGCGGCGACTCCGCCATAGAGCAGGGGGGCCAGGGCAGCGCGCTCGCCCCGTCCCCGGTGAGCGGCGTGCGCAGGGAAGGCGCTCGGGGCGGCGGCCGTGGCCGGGGGCGGTGGAAGCAGGCGGGCCGGGGCGGCGGCGTCTGTGGCCGTGGCCGGGGCCGTGGCCGTGGCCGGGGACGGGGCCGTGGCCGGGGACGGGGCCGCGGCCGTCCCCCGAGTGGCGGCAGCGGCCTTGGCGGCGACGGCGGCTGCGGCGGCGGCAGCGGTGGCGGCGGCGCCCCCCGGCGGGAGCCGGTCCCTTTCCCGTCGGGGAGCGCGGGACCGGGGCCCAGGGGACCCCGGGCCACGGAGAGCGGGAAGAGGATGGACTGCCCGGCCCTCCCCCCCGGATGGAAGAAGGAGGAAGTGATCCGAAAATCTGGGCTCAGTGCCGGCAAGAGTGATGTCTACTACTTCAGGTAACGCCCTGGGGGGGGGGTGAAAGGGTGCGGTGGGGTCAGGTCGGGGTCAAGGGTCAAGCGCTGACCTCGGCAAGGTAGCTTAGCAGGGAACAGTGTGTCCGAGCAAAGCGGCAAGGACAGGCTGGCCTGGTAGTAGAAAGTGCCTGAGTCTTTGGGTGAGAGTTGACCCCAGTGCAGTCACTGGCAATGTCTGAATGGTGAGAGCCCAGAGCCAAGCATCTTAGGTTGAAGGTGTCAGAGACAATAGTTTGCCAAGGAAGGGTTACTCTTGCAGAGGTGATTAGTCCACTAAAGGGTTAAAAGGTGTAATTCATCGAAACTGGAAACTGTAAAACCCAGTCACTGTTGGCTCCTTTCCCAGCCTGTCCCAGACTCATCATCACAAGAGTGTTTAATCATGCACATGTGCAAGAATTAGCTACCTGTGGGAGCAAGGTTTCACTTACTTTGTGGGATCTAGGCATTTGGAATGCCTGAAGTTTATTAGAACTCCCGTGGTATTGCAGAACTTGCATTCTTGAAAACTAAACAGTGTAATAAATTGTTAGACTCCGGAACCAAAATTAGCCCCAGGGGACATTTGGCAGTGCCCAGGGACATTTTTGGTTGTCACACTTAGGAAGGGGCAGCTACTGGCATCTGGCATCTAGTGGGTACAGGCCAGGGATGCTGCTAAATACTCTGTAATACACAGGATTGCTTCCACCACGAAGAATTATCTGGCCCAAAATGTTACCAGTGCCAAGGTTGAGAAACTTTTCGTCTAAATGATTCAAGGTTTTCAGCTTGATATGCTATTGCAGTCTTGTGGTCATGTTGTCTGTGTTATTTGTTTGGATGACCCAGTAACATCAGGAAAGTGCCCGTGGCTATTGATATCAGTGGAATTTTCTTATCAACAAGTTTACTAACATTTCTTATAAATCATCCCATTTACAGAAGAAAATAGAAGCATGTTATATTCAGTGGCTTGCAGGCTATGTTTGTGGGTTGACTGAATCATTTTTCAGGGAATATATTGGGATGTTGCAACCAATTGTCAGACGTTTGGCCTTTGGATTAATATCATGAAGGATTTCCATTCTTGTGATCTTAAGTTGCTTAATACACTACCCCTGGGAAAATATATGTGTGTGTATGTGTATATGAATTGCGAGTACTCTAAAATAGATTTATAAGGTTAAAAAATGTTATTTTTTACATGTGCATATGCTCAATAATATATTATTGCTCATATAACATGTAAATATGAATGTATTCCTGATAATTGCGCAAATATATGCTTGAATAATGGCAATAAATTAATTTCACCTCTTCAGTAAATGAAAATGGTGTCTTTTTAGAACTATTTTGTCACTCTATCTGAGACCACTTATCTTCCAATCTTAAATGATAAAATGGAAAACTTACTTTAAACATACAAAGATGGTTATCTTGTTTTTTATTTCCCTTGATTAAATATATTTTACTTGAATAATACTAAGAAAGTTATTGTGGAGCAAATTGTTTCTCTTCTCAAGTTCACTTGTTTCAGGTAGTGCTATTTTCAGTTGTTCGTTTTTGACAGCTGCCTCAGCTTTTCTGAGCAGGTAGTATACAAAACCTTTCTGTGAACTGTGTCTTGATGTCTTGTAGCCAAACGTATTTGACAGGAATATCCTGTATCTGGGATTGAACTTCTTGAGGAATAGAAGACTATTCTGTTCTCAGTAGAGCATTTTAAACTTTGAATTTCACTCACTATGATATTTCTCCTGGGATATGGTTTGTTTGGTTTTGGGATGACGCATTTGTCCAAACTAACTTTTGCTTATTGCATAGCATTTTTTTTTATTGTTGTTTTCCTTGCAGTAGCTGGAAAAATTATTTCAAAAAGGCAGATTACTGTATTCTGTTTGTGGTCGCTTAATATTGTTTTGAATGTTGTAAATTTTTGACATTTACTTTTTTAGTACAAACTCAGTAAATATTTTATGGTAGAAAAACCGATACAATCAATTTAAAACAAACTTTTCAAACATTCATTTAAGACGAATCACAAACCAGTATAGGGTTTCTCTGAAAATTAAAGTGTTCTTATGAGACAATACAACGTAATATGCTTTTTACTTGTTCATGCAAAATTTAAGGACACATTGAACAGATTTGTGTGGCATGTGCTTAGTTCAGGGCTAGAAGGAGTGTTTTCTGTTCATTGACTACTTACAAAGTGTTGGTTACTATGCATGCAGGATTGTAATACCCAGTGTTAATTTCCTCCTGGGAGATTACATTCTGACACAGGAGGCCATGTGTAGCATGTGATACTTGTAATGCTGACTTCTGCTTTCAGTGATGAATGATGGAGGTCACCTACTCACAGTAAAGGTGAACACATTATTTTTCTATCCGTAGTGTAACCACTTTGCGTATTAGCATCCCCGTAGACATCTGGCCCATTAAAAACCAGTAGCTCAAAACACCCACCATATCTGTTAATAGGCTGGTTAAGAGTTAACTCTCCTGTTGGTAATGTGAACACCTGCACCAAATTGTTCACACCGATTCTAATAATGCCAACTCCTGAATTAGCCTGCCCCTGGGGAGAGTAATATAAAGAAATCTGTGTCTGTTAACATAGGGGGTGTCTTAACACTTGTTAATTGGACTTCAGCTCATCAAGAAAGCCTCACTTTTTGGTAGAATGGTGTTTTGGTTGTTTCCTGAGACTGCCAAGTAATTGAATAGGAAGGTGTGCCTCTGGTTGCCAGTTAAGCAGTGTAATTATGCCTCTGTCAGGACTGCTGATAGGGTAGTGGCAGTTCATATATTATCATCCAAAGTTTGTTTTTAAAAAGGGTGGGGTTTCCTAAAGTGTTGGATCCACTGGCATAGCTTCTGAAAAAGTTCGTTGCCATCATGTGAACCCCATTATTTGAACAGTCATTTTCTAACTGGTCTACTTGATTCCTGTTATTTGTAATTTTTGGTTTCCTGCACTTGTAGATTGATGTTTGTGAAATACTACTTTCCTCTACATAGGAATCTTTAGTGGCTATTTCATGCCTTTTTTATCAAGTCTAAACTTGTTGGGTTCTAGACTTCTGCTCATAACTGTGTCAAAGACCAGGGAGTCATCGTAAACTGTTAGAGCTGTCGCCGTAATGTATTGTCAGACAGGATAGGGAAACATTTTTTATACCTATCAGAATTATGATGCATTTGCACCTGATCACTTCACTCAAAAGAAAAGACAGTGGAACCAGAAGACAATTAAAATAATCATAGGGAACCAGGTGCATGAAGAGAGACTGAAGAGATTTCTTTCACCTTGATCTGGAAAGAGGAGGACTCGGATGCCCTATAATTGAGGTCTATAAAATCAAAAGATATAGATAAAAGTGGAAGTCTCTAGAAGGCAGCAGAGCACAGGAGTTAAGAGGTCCAGGGTCAGTATTCTAACTCTGCACTTAGTGGTGGTGCCACCTCGAACATGTGACACTTCCCAGTGCAGTAGGTTTTTTTTCCCATCTGTAAAGGGGTATGATTGTACCTTTACCTCAGTGTTGTAAGGAGTCAATTCCAGAACGCCAAAATCAATCCCATAGAGCTCCTGAAGCTTTAGATACATGTAAGGACCAATTGAGGAAAGCAGCTCAGTGACCCAAGAGTTGTGGGCTGAACATAAGTGAATAGGTTTTTAAAAATGTATAGTGAAAATTGTTTTTAAAAAAAATCCCCCTTGTTTCTGAAGGCTAGTATGGGTATGAATTCTGAATCACTGAGGATGTCAAAATTTAACACCCCCCTCTCCGCTTTTTTTGTCTTAAAAACTAGACACACGTAGTCTTTGTTGGAAAAAACTAACTGAATAAACCATGGGAGAGACCCATTGCCACAGTTCTTAAATGTTAAAATCTCTGACTTTCAATAAACTGTCTTTCCCATAGTAATTTTCTTTGGGTCATCTCTGTGTAGTTAAACCTGGTGTCCCCTGTATTACTCTCATGTTTGTTTCCATAGAACCTGAGGCTTTCTCACAGACCTGTCTTCTTCCCCCAGGACAATGCAGAACACACAGATGCTAAATAAGTGTTTACCAATCGATGTAACAGTTAAATTTTGTAAAAGAAGTCTTAAATGGCTTCTTAGCCCTTGCTTTATATTACCAGTAGTGTTGTGCTAGAATGGAATAGATGGAGATGTTCTACTAATAAGTCCAAACATTTTCAAGTTTCTAATCATTATCATTAATGTTAAGGGTATTATAAAAGGACAGAAAGCCTTTTTCTTTTTTAATGGTAGACATAAAGCTTTTTTTTTTTTAATATTAGATTTCGTTTCTATAGCAGATAAGATGCTCATCAGAGATACAGTGAAAAAGGTAGATAAGGTGTTCATAGGGCACAGACATAGAAGTCAACATCCAAATTTTATTGACTGTATAGTATAGGATATAATATAGGGTGTTATGTACCGTAATTTTATGTGTGTTCGCTGTCTCAGCTGTCATAATTTTGGAAGCTGTTAGTACTGTTTTACTAAATGTTTTTCATGTATTATCTTGTCAGAACCTTATAACCCTGTGAAGCATTAGGTGCAGTTATCTCCATTTTACATGTGAGGAGTTAGGATAGGGAAGTTAAGTATACGCCTAAGGTTTTACTGCTGGTTAGTGCAGAGTTAGAACCCTGATGCAGTGTTTAACCCCAGAACTCTTAACTGTCCTTCTCTGCAGCCTCGACTAGAGATCCCCACTTGTATTCTCAAGTATTGCAACACCTCATGCTTAATCCACTTCATAGAGCTTGGTGTGCTACTAAAATAATGTAATTATTTTATTTACTATTATAGTTGTACCTGGAAGTTGATAAAGGGTAAATTTTAAATTCTGTTTGGCAACGAAGTCAAAAGATGGTCTTCTAGTTCTCATGTTGGAGGGAAGAAAATGAAAAAGTTACTGTAAATTACTGTTAAATAAAGCAGTTTTATTCTGGGTAATAGCAGTAAACATTTTGTTTAGAAATGTTTGTCTCTCTCTCTCCCCCGCCCCTTCTTCAAATATGTTTAACCTAGGTTGACTCTTGTTATTTCTTAGATATTTAGGTAGGCAGCATATTCCCTAAGGACAAGCTATAAGCATTCATTTTGAAAGTGTTTACTGAAATTAGAAGAAATTAGCGTGCAGTTGTAACTTGCACGCTAAATGTAGCTTATGGAGATAGGTTTATATGGTTCTTGCAAAAAATTCATCTGTTTCTTTCAGAGTTGAGATACAGTTGAAATGTACCCTACCAACAAATTTTTAAAAATCTCTTTAGTTGGAGAAAGAAATGCAATATTTTTTAAGCTTTTTTTTTTTGCATAATTGAAAGTCTGACCAGCTTTTAGTCTTTTTTTTTTTTTCTTCTTGATACTGCCTGATTGAAGCCTGGATCCATAAAAAAAGACACAGGTGTGGTGGAAATTGCGCTCTGAAAATTCTCTCTTGGCAGTAGTACCATTACATCTTTTTGTGATGTGCTGGAGGAGTTTTTGTTAGGGGTCAACATTGCTGTCTGTCCTACAGCTGATTTCTAGAATCTGACATGCAAAGTCTTACCTGCCAGAACGTACCCGCCCTCAATACCTACAGTAGAGGAAACATGTAATTCAAAAGAAACTGATTCACATGCACTCTAAAAATAATCTCCAACAGAAATTGATACATGATGTTTTCATGATTGCTTTGAAAATTCCATTTGTGAGACAGAAAGTCATAATTTGGTTTTAATCAATGGAACAGAAATGGGCAGTTTGCAAAGGAAGAGATACTTTTTTTTTTTAGATTTTATAATGGGACTAAAAAATTCATCACCTTTTATCCTGTGTTTGAGACCTTCTCAGACTTGCATGATGAATTAGAAATAAATCATCAACTCTTAATTTCATGGATTTACTGTTTGGCTAGGAATATTAAGACACTTTTCAGATCTTATTTATTGATCTTTTATTGCTGTTTGCCATTTTCACTAAGAAATGACTGAGCAAATTGTAAAATGAAGTTTTACTTAATTTCATCAGAACTTAAAAAAAACAAACAACAAAAAACTCCCAAAACATTCCCAAGGAAGGAAAATAAAAGCATGGAATAGAATGAAATTTGAATAATGTTTGTGGATTTTATGGTTTTTTTCCTTGTCTTATAATTTAAATTCAAACTCATTTGTTTGGGAACTTGGTTACATAAGCTGCAAGTGTAAATAATGGTAAATGTAATTTAACATTAGATTTTAAAATTGAGCACTTAGTATTTTTCAGGAACAATTATGCGTGACTTACAATTGTGAGGAATAAAACGTCCTCTTTTAAAGACTTTTGAATAATGTATCTTGATACTTTTTTCCTTGTTCTTTTTATACTGGAAGAATCCATAGATTAAGGCAAGGGCGAATGTCTTTAAAATTCTTCTTTAACATGTATGCAATGATGTGTGCACCTTTTTCAAAAGGCCTATCTTTGAGGCCCCTAGCCTACGTTTTTGTTTTTTTTTTAATTATAGTCTGTTTTGGGGCTATATTTAGCTATCTATTTATTTTTTATTATGGAAAAGTTCAAACATACTCAAAAGTAGATAGGAAAATGTAATGAATACCCCATGTGCTAATCAACCAGTTTTAACAATTAACTCCCAGCCAATCTTGTTTGATCAATATCTGTCTTCTCCAATGTTATTTTGCAATAATTCCAAGACATATTTAATTTTTGACTTTTCCACAGAGTCCAGAGTCCTGCTTAGCCAAAATAACAGTGTTTTCCTTTGTTCAGAAAGTGAGTGCCTCAAGGCAGTTGTCAAGATAGGTAGAATTCTATATTGATTCATTTTTAAAATTTTTTAGAGGATCATCCTGGCTTTAAAAAAGAAACTGTGGTATAGAGATAATAGAACTTGCTACCAGTAATACACTATCTGTATGTAGTTTTCGTTACATATGGGCTAGTTTATGGAATGAGAATGATTGGTACAATTTGCATTATACTTAAGGTCTGTTATACTGTTTAAAATTGTGTTGTGATTCCTTAAACATTTATTTTAAAGGAAAAGGGGAATGCTGTTACATTTTATTAGTAGACAAATTATAAATGTTTTTTTCTATCAATACTTTAAAATTATTCTTCATCCCTTTATCTCTACTCCAACTGTTCTTTGATGCTCTTATTTACTTGCCCGAACTCTTCATACTTTTATTTTTTTAAAAAATATTTTGTCTGTTTATTTTTAGAGAGAGGAGAAGGGAGGGAAAAAGAGGGAGAGCAACATCAATGTGTGGTTGCCTCTCACGCGCCCCCACTGGGGACCTGGCCCACAACCCAGGCATGTGCCCTTACTGGGAATCCGATGTGACCCCTGATTTGCAGGCCGATGCTCAATCCACTGGACCGATGCTCAGTCCACTGGGCCACACCAGCCAGGGCTGAACTCTTCATGTTTTTAAAAAGAACTTCACAATTTTTAGGGTAAATACTCAGTTCATGTGCTTTAATGTTTATATGTTAAACATTATACGAAATTTCAAACATATAAAAAACTACCAAGTACCCAGTTCAACAATTGTCCATCTTATTTCATCTGTACCCCAGTTTACTACCCCTGATTCAGCCTTCATTGTTTTGAAGAGAATTTGACATCGTAGTATTTCATGCATATAAACAACTTCAGTATGCTATTTGTGAAGATAAGATTTAAACTTGTGGAAGTTTTATAACCATACAGAACTCAGTACTTCAGACTGGGGCATAAGAGATGCCAACAGGCAGTTCATGATTATTTGCCTGATAGAGGCAGTGATTACTGTATGGTTTTGTTAAGGCGTATGGAAGAGGTACAAGGTCGATTGGTATTTCTGGTGTCTTTGAGGTTGGGGGTGAAGTCATGCATTATGGACCAGGTAAAAGACATGGCTTACAAAGAACTGAAGAGGGAAACCATTCAGCATGTTGAAAGTAGAGTGAATAAATAGAGTTGGAGCAAACGTCGTTGGATAAGAGGAGTGGGAAGTAGGGCTGAAAAGTTAAGAGGAGGCCAGGTTAAAAAGGATCTCACATGCAGGGCTAAGATAGTTGGCCCCCTTTTGCTAATGAGTTAAAGTCCTTTGTGGGCTTTAATCTGATCAGTAATCATAGTCGTGTTTTAGTAAGAGCAGTCTGTAGAACTTAGAATGCAAAGAGACTAGAAAATAGAAAGTAGCTTATCATGGTGATTTAAACCATGATTTAAAAAAATGATATAGACAGTAGCAATGGAAAGGAAGGGTGGATTCAGAGGTGATTATGAAGGTACTGGATTTAGTAACCGATTAGAGATGGAAGATATAAGCAAGAGTGGATAAAATTTAACAGGAACTAACTAAAGGGGAGGGTTCAGGCTGGTTCATTTTAGGAAAGGTCTACAGTTAAAGGGTGTCAGGAAAGGAGTTAAAGAACGGAGCGGAGAGCCGACTTCTGGGTAGATTTTTCTGCATGTAGGTCATATAGTTTTGAAGCAGTGGTATACAGTCTTTGAATTAATTGGTTTGGCAGTTTTCTGCTTATGTGGTTTGTACCTGAAAAAGATTCCCAGACCTAATTCTTAAGTGTATGTGACAGCTTCCCCACACCAACAAGCAACCCTCAGACACCAGCAGGGTGTCTGAGAATTCAGCTCAACTCTGGCACTGTAATACTTGGAGATGAATTCCACAGGCCCAGGGCTCAGTCCCACCAGACTGCCCTCCACTTCAGATGCCAGTCAGATGCCAGGTGTAAGCCCAGGTTGTTACCTGAACTTCTGACCATCTGTAAGTCAGAGGTTCCCACAGCCTCCTCCTTGGAGTCTGTTAATTTTCCGGAACTGTTTACAGCACTCAGTCAAACCCATTTATTCACTAGATCACTGCTTTATAACAAAAGATATTGAACAATACAAGTCCACAGCCAGATAAAAAGACATGTAGGATGAGGTCCTGAAGGAAAGTGCCTCTGTCCTGGAGCTTGGGGCATGTGGAGGCATCCTGGTTCCCCAGTGCGGACTCTCTCCCAGAAAGGGCTGACGAGCTGTCCTTTTGGGTTTTCACGAAGGCTCATTATGTAGTCATAATTGACTATGTCTTTGGGCACTGGATAATTGATTCAACCTCGAGCTTCTCCCCCCTTCTGGAAATCAAGGGGATAGGACTGAAAGTTCCCATTCTTTAACCACATGGTTGGCTCCTGTTGGCAACCACGCACTATCCTTGAGTGAGATTTAAAAGTTACCTCATTAACAAAGCAAGAGACACCATTATTGCTTTTATCACTTAGGAAATTCAAGGGGTTCGGGAACTGTGAGCCGGGAAAGGATGAAGACGTGTTTATGAGATTACAAACAAAATATGTATTTCTTATAAATTGCAATATCACAGTTTCTAAGTCCAAAAAGATAACTTTAATTTCAGATTTTTAGTCTCAGCTAAAATCTGATTTCTGGAGACAGTAGTTATTTAATGTTAGAGAAGTCTTTTTCTTTTAGTACTTTACTCTTGTAAGTAACTGGTAAACTTTAACATTTAGGGAGGTGGGAAAAGAGAAAGTTGATGTTTCCTTACTCTCAAGCTTTTTCAGTGGTGTAGCTTACAGCATTTCAGTGTGGAGGTTTTTATTATTCCTCACAAAATACTCCCTGACATCGTTGGAGAGGAGTGCCCCTCTGAACATGCTCTTTAGCCTTATGGTTAACCACCCAGTATCCGTAGTGCTGCCTACCACTCACTAGCCAAGTTCATCTTGCTCCCCTCTGAATACTGCCACCCCCCCACGATTCATCCTGTTGTAAACGTTTTAAAGATGTACTTGTGTTTGCTCAGACTTCTGGTCTCCTCATAACGGTTTGACTAAATGTCATGATTTTCCATACCAAAGTAACGTGAGAAGGTGTACTCTGTTCTATTGGAGTGCAGTTTCACATGCAAACAGCATCTTCATCAGAGT
Source organism: Mormoops blainvillei (assembly GCA_004026545.1). NCBI lineage: Eukaryota > Metazoa > Chordata > Mammalia > Chiroptera > Mormoopidae > Mormoops > Mormoops blainvillei. The sequence goes on along the minus strand of PVJD01001888.1, from coordinate 106,357 downwards.
TAATTTGTGTATCATAGAGTGGCACCGCATGTCGTGGTTGTGTAGTTCAGGTAATTATGGTTACAGATGAGTTTATAGAATGACAAAATGCAAATACTATTAAATTAAGGTGACCGTAATTTAAGTATTACTGTTATCTCAATTAGGTTATTTTTTTAAATTAAAATTTAAAAACCATATGTGAAATAAAATTTTTTCTCATAATCTGTAGTTGGAAACCTTTGAGGTAGAGTTTGGTTTAAGAAGTGCTTTAAAAAGTTTAATCAAAATGGAAGCAAGAAAGTCATAGTTCAACCGATGAAATGTCCTTATGTGCATTGGAAAAATAGAACTCATGTTTTTGATTTCCACTTGGTAGTTACTTTTCTTCACAGTACTTAGTGGGTAGAAGTTAAAGGTGAGATCACAAGTTGGTTCAGGATTGGCACATACAGGGTGCAGTTGGTAGGGAATGTTTTTTTGTGGGTGAAAGTGAAATATTAGTATTTTATTACAGGGATTAGTAGCATTTACTCTGGACAGAGAAAACTGAAAATGACTAATATTGTTCACTAGTCGACCAGAGTTTTTATTTATTTATTTTTTAAAGCAGTTTGCCTTAATGTGCTTTTCGTCACATTAAGTCCTGGTGTGCCTGAGACAGGGACCTACAGCAGCCATCTTAGAATGCAAACACATGATAATTTGCTCATTCTGGGTAAGACCAGAGCTTAAGTGACTTTTTTGTTTTGTTTTGTTTTTTTGTTCACCTACCATTTACTTTCTCAGCCATTTGCAGGGTCATTTTGCCACTGTGTAGATGGTCCATGTATGACTGGCGGAATGCCTGCTTAATTGTTCCCTTGGGACCTAGTCTTTTCTATACGATTGCCTTCGTTTTTCTGCAGAGGAGGTCCCTGATCTTAAAATACACTGGGGCAGCCAAGCTAACTTCTCTTAAAGCACTAAGGAGAAGCTTATAGCAGTTACGGAGAAGGAAATGCCTTGTACCACCGTTCTGAATCCATTGTGACCACTACCTGTAGCTATTCAATTAGATGCTCCATAGAAGTCCGTCTTTATGACAGGAGGTCGGGATTTGGTATGAATTAGATCTCACTGAATACTAGTTGGTATTCCTTTTTTTTTTTTTAAATCCTCTTTGGAGGATATGTTCATTAATTTTAGAGAGAGGGAGAGAGGAAGGGAGGATGCAGAGAAAGGAGGGAGGGGGGAAGAGAGAGAGAGGAAAAGAAACATTAATGTGAGAAACATTAATTAGTCGCCTCCTGTATGTGCCCCGACTGCGGATCGAAACTGCAACCTTCTAGTGTATGGGCCCGGGACTGGGATGATGCTCCAGCCAACTGAGCCATCTGTCCAGGGCCCCACTTTCTTTTGATATGCTAATAGTTAAAACTTGATTTCCACCATTTTCCTTCATTGTTCATTTAGTTTATCAGTAGAGTATGTCAGGCTTTTCTTATACCACTTCCTGTTTGATTTTCAGAATCACTAAACATAGGAACTAGTTTAAGCCTTACTAAATTGCTAAACTTGATCATAAACTGTGCCATCACTTTTCATTTGTTCTTATTTTTTTAATGCCATTTATAGGCTTTATTGTCATTGCCAGCAGTTAGCAAGGGTGGGGGATACATAACTGAGGCTCCTCACAGGGAGAGGTGGCCCTGACCACCCAGCACTGTTCACATGTGTTTCACGACGGGCAGGTCCTCGTCTCATTGGCAGCAGTTGCCCTTCTGAGGTCCAGCCTCTGCCCCCACTCCACCTTTGCACACATAATCCTGGGCGTGTTTCTTGCACTCTTGGGGCAGCAGGAGCAGCAGCTTTTCTTGCAGGAGGTGCCCCTAGCATCCCCCGCACTTGAAGGAGCCAGGCAGGTGCTGGTCTCGGGGTCCCTGTGGAGCGTCAGTGCCCCTGGAGAGGGGTAGTTGGCTTCTCCCGACAACTGGACTGTTAGTTGAATTCTTAAGTATTTAGATTTCCATAATTTGGGGGAAGGGTACCGAAGTTGTTAGATCTCTGATGAGTTTTGTTCTACAGAAGACTGGCCTAGTGAGGTTCAAGTATGTTTTCCTTGTAGTGCGTAACTGGCATTTCACCTGTTACATAAGGAATTTCTTATTGCATGGTTAATTTGTGAAATGAAGTCAGTTGATTCTTTCAGAAGTGACATTCTGATTGTCTCTAACCTATAGCCTTAGAGTAATAGTGCTTATCTTTTTGGTAGAAGTTGCTACCCTAATGTTTTCATCTTTTGAAACGTTAGTCTGTAAAAACAAAGTCCACTCTGGAACTCCGCTTTTATTGCACTAAGGAGGTCTTATTAGAAGGATATCTGATTGAGAATTTTTATTTTATTTTGTGGAGAGATGATTTTTTTCACTTCTGAGGTAGACTAAACAGTTTTTGAATCTTTTTAACCGGTAACTGGAATATCTAATTAAAAGGTGCATATAGCTATTTTAGCTAAATTAAAATTAATTGTAGCTATATAAGTGACATCATAGCAGAGAAATCTTTACCAATTTTTAAAATTAATTTGGGTTACTCAGTAATATTTTATTTCTTATGTAGTATCATGAAAATATTTTCTAGTTCAATTTTTTTAATTCCATGTAATGAAACTTTAAGCATAGAATTGGTCATTTCAGTGTGTCTAGAAATGAAAACCATATTCTTTACTGTTCAACTGATAAAAGTTTTTGCTTTCAGAAGTTACTTTGTTTTGTGCTAGCCTATGTAAATTGTGTTTGAGGGTTTGAAAAAGTGACATTGTGATTTCTGGTTGTTTGACTCATCAGGAGAATGTATAGGAATTATTGTTGTAAAGAATTAGAATTGCAGAGATAGGAGAACTATGTCTAACTAGGATTGGAGAATTGCAGACAACTTCATAGTGGTGGTGACATTTTAGCTGGGCTTTTGACAGGCTGGATTACTTAAGCTCATCCTTCCATCTGGAAAGACATGGCTGGAAGTCAAAGGTACATGGCATATTTTAGTGACTTTGAGTTTGGAATGCAGGATACCCAAGGCTAGTGGGAAACGAGTCTTGTAAAAAATATCTCAACAGATTGAAGGGTTTTGATGTGTTACTAATGAGATGAAGTTGCTTTATCTCATTATCAGCATTGAGGAGTCTGAACATTTAGAACTTGGAGGGATGGGAGTCCCAGACACATGATGATGTGCGTTCTAGCCTCAGGACTAGGTGCTAGTGGGCAGTGATGCTGCAGCAGAGGGCAGTGCAAGGAGAGCAGGCTTGAGGGTGGAGATTTGTGATGGGCAGAGATGATTCAAGTTTTGGATAATATCGAGGGCTACAGGCTATTTTATTTTATGAGACTGAGCATGTTTTGAAATCCGGGTGAGAATGGGAGTTGAGGTTTGCTTATACATAATCTTACGTCCTTTCCTCTGCTCTGTTTTTCTTGTCTGCTTTATTCTAGTTTATTAAGTCCAGTTGTTATGGTTATCTTCATCTCTAGGCTGAATTCTATACTTTGAATTGTGTTTCAGGAATACTTGTATCATGTGATTATGGAAAAAGAATGTTGATATGATCTTCCGTTGTCTTCAAGTCGGTGGTGGCAGAATACCAGAGTTTGACAAAGAGGGGTGTGTTGGTTTGGATTTGACCCAGACAGAAGTTTGCTATGCCAGGGCAATATTTCATTGCTTAGTTTTGCAGCTCTTTCCCTTTTGTCTTCCTGTTGAATTATTTTTCTTTTGTAGTTGGTACAAGGTTAAGTTCTAAATATAACATGTTGGCTTCTTTGAGAGGTATTCTAGAATTCTCACAGTTCCCTCCTGGTTATGTATCCCTTTGATTTTAACAATTTGTTTATTCTACACATTTGGCTCAGAAAATTTAGGCAAAACTTTGGGGCAGTGAAACACAGAAAAAAAAATTTAGAACAGACCAGTGTAGCCTTCTATATAAATCTAGCACTTTTGTAATTTTCCAGCTTTGACAGTATTTTGTACAGGAAGTAAATTCATGTTGGGATTCTGTGGTTGCTGAGCGAGTGGCAAGTGGGATAATCTGCAGTAAGGTGGGCTCCATGCCCCAGTGGCGTACCTCGTGAAGTGCTGCATTAGGTGGCATAATATCTCTCTTTATACTGAAGTTACAAAGTTCCTTTAAAATGTCAACATTTCTCTGAAAATATAAACATGTAAAACTGTGATGTGGTAACAGTTGGGACCAGGAAGGACAGCGTGAAGAAAAGGTTTATGTAGAGTCTAGGGTAAATATTGCTGTCTTTTGTACAATTAACCTTATCTTTCTTCTAGTCCAAGTGGTAAGAAGTTCAGAAGCAAACCTCAGTTGGCAAGGTACCTGGGAAATACGGTTGACCTCAGCAGTTTTGACTTCAGAACTGGAAAGATGATGCCTAGTAAGTTACAGAAGAACAAACAGAGACTGCGGAATGATCCTCTCAATCAGAATAAGGTTGGTTAATTTACTTATAACGTCTCCTGTTTCAAAAGCTCTCCAAAAAGTTCCTTATATTTTAAATATAACACTGGAGTTTTGGTTGTCTGAATTCCAGTTTGTTTTTCCCTCCCCCTGCTAAGCATTTTGATTTAGAAATATGATGAATTTTCTGGTAACTGGCAGTACTTACAGAGGGGGAGCCTAAGTAAATTGTGCACCATTGAAAACAACAGTCTCTGTCTAGGTCAATAGACATCACCCTTTTGGCCCATTGGGACCATTTACAAAAGATTTCTTTGTTGATGTTAATTGTATCCTTTTTTTCCCTTTCTTTAAAATTGTTCCCATTGCCCCAAAAGAGGCAACGTTTTAATGTGGCAAATATTCTAACCATATAATTTATAGTTACCTACTCACTTTCAGGATTACGATTGAGAAAGGGGAGTTTTTATTTTGACTTGTGATCATGTTGAGGATAATGACTTTCATGGATAATCTTCTCATCCTAATATTGGGATTGGAGACTTTTCCATTAGCTCTTATTTTTATTGAGCTGCTTAGTTGATGGCTTATTATATAGGAATTTAAACTAGTAGCATTTGAATTATAATGCTAATGTAATTGTATTAATGCACCTGGTATCTTTACAAGGAACCTTTTACATCCCTTCCCTGCTCCCCACCCTTAAGGGCAACTAATCTTATAACCATTTTTTCTCAAGTTTTCTTTAAATTTCATTGTATGTGTGTGTTGCCACCACTACTTTCTCACACTAACTGTGAAATGGTGAAGGGAAAAGTGAGGCTTTTCTTTCTGGAGACCTGACTGGTGTAACCGTGCTCGCCACTTGGGAGTGTGTTCCTTCCGGGAGCCTGGAGGCAGCATAGTGCAGGGTAAGGGCCACTGGACCCAGGCAGCTAGGGCCTGGTGCTCTGGCTCTACCCCTCATTAGCTCATGCAGTCACAGACAACTTCCTTAACCCCTGATGGCCGCCAAGTTCTTATTAAGGTAAAATCTATCCCTTAGCATAAATAGGAATTGATATGAAGACATGTAGCCTAGTATTTGACCCACGTTTGTCCCCTTCCTTTCCCTGTTGCACCTTCCTGAAGCACTGAGCTACCTCAGTGAGCAGTGTTACCTGGTGACCTGTGTAGGAAACTTTCTGCCACAAGCTGTTCTCCTTATCTTTTTACTTTTCCTGAAGGGTATGGGGTTATGGGGTATCTGCTTCATATCTCTCTTTATTCAGCTTCCTAGTTTGTTTACAATAGTTTTAATTCCAAAAATTGTTACGGAGTTTAGAATGCACTGTTTCCTCATCTGTAGCATTGGCTACTTTGCATGAGTTTCAGTGGGACTTTGGGAAGCACCTTGTTTAGAGAGGCAGAGTGGGAAGGGAAAGCTGAAATTGCTTCTGTAATGCTTAACAGTGTCACTCTAGGCCGATAGTTGGAAGTTAAGAAAGATACGAGATAGTGATAGGAATACAGGGGACTCACGTTAGCTAGAGTTAGGACCTTCGTGTATAGGCAAAGCTCTGTGATTTCAGCTTAAGAAAACTTTATTCTAGGTTTATTTTGTTTCTTAGGTATACAGAGGAAAATTAAGATTTTTTTAAAAAACTACCTTTTAAGAACTAACCACAGTGCTGGGTATCTGTGGAAGGGACTCAAATATTTGTGAAATGATTGGAATGCTTTCAAACTACCTTATTGTTACCAGAATCACAGTTAAGCTACACTAAGTGTAATGTGAAGATAAACTTCCTGATAGTTATGATTTCACTAAAAACCGAAACCTAATTCGTCTCTTTAGTTTGTGTGCACCTTTCCGCTCTAGCTGCGCTGGACTGCGTCATCCTGCACCCTGGCATGTGCTTTCAAGACTCTGCTTGCTCATGTGCTGTTTCCTCTGCTTGGAATGCGCTCCCCCCTCCCCTCATCTGGGACTCCTTCTCATCCAAGGCACAGCTCCATTGTCTCCATCTCTGTGAAGCCTGCTCTGCATTCTCCAGGCAGATCCAGCCCCTTCTTCATAATGCCTCCCTGGTGCTTTGCTGTTGTGCTTGTGGGCATTTATCAGCTTCACTAGACTGTGAGCTCCGTGAGGGCAGGGACCATGTCTTTGTTGTTGTTTTTTTCTGTGTGTGTTGACCAAAGCCTAGAACACGGTAGGTACTTAATAAATAGGTACTTCGTGTTTGTTTGATTAAATATCCACCTCATTTCAGAAGTTTATAGTGGTTATAAATGTTTATTGAATAAATTAATATACCATACATTTTTTGAAAATGCTTTTCATTGTCGTCATTTTCTAAAACTTTCAATCTGAATTTTCGGGGGCATGGTCTTATTCTGCATCTGGTTTTATTTTTGTTAACTAGACAGTAAATGGAGTTTTGTGTTTTTTAAAATAAGTTCTCTTTTAGCGTAACACCAACGTGAAATATCTCTGTAAAGCAGAAAATGTATTTGGAGTAATTAATAATAACAACTATTATTATTTTAATAATGATGCAGCATAGAGAAATCAGGGAGGTGCGAACTGATGACAGGAATCTGAGGTAGTGTTTTGCTGTGTGGTTGTAAATCTGGCTAAAGTGCTTTATTAATTGTGTTGTTTTGGGTTTTTTTTTTTAAACTCTTCAAAGAATTATAAATGTAGTTAATAAAATAAACTTTGAAGAGGCTAAATTGTAGTTTATAGTGACAGATTATAAATTGACTTTAATATATCTTCCATATCAAAGATGAGTTTACTGGGTGAACAACAGTACATTCAGATACGGTTGGAAAGATACCTCTTGAAGATCTTTGCAAAGTGGCTTAATTATTTTAGGATGAATGGATACAGTGGCGTGGGAATTGTCTTCTAATATTTACTAAGGCTTTTGAAGTACCTGTTCTTGCTTGTCTCAGTCTCAGCCTTAACCTTACTCTGAAGATCTGTTCCATTCTTGTAGACATTGTACCTTACTGATTTTCTTGCTGCTGCCATAATTATTCCAGTCAGAACCTCTACCTCTCCAGCTGATAAGGTAGAGTTGCAATATTAAGTAGAATACTGAGATACTCCATTAGGTTAATGGAAAAAGACTAGAGGAAGATTTGGGAGTCATCAACATCAAGCTGCTACTTGAAGCCTTGAGTAGCTTTCTCAGAGTTTACTTGAAGGAGGAAGTTACAGAGCAGCACTGTCCAGTGGTAGTTTCTGTGCTGATGGGGATGTCATACTCACCAGCCACATGGGGCTATTGAATACCTGACATGTGGCTAGCGTGACTGAGTAACTGCATTTTTAGTTTTATTTAACTAATTAAAGTTTAAATAGCCACATAGTCCTAGTGGCTCCCATAGTGGACAGTATAGTTATAGAGCTGTGTCCCTTGGTGTGTACATATAACAACAAAACTTCTGCTTCAAAAGCTACATATTGCCCTGGCTGGTATAGCTCAGTGGATTGAACATCGACCTGTGAACCAAAGGGTTGCTGGTTCGATTCCCCAGTCAGGGCACATGCCTGGGTTGTGGGCAAGGTCCCCAGTAAGGGGCGCGTAAGAGGCAACCAAACGTTGATGTTTCTCTCCCTCTCTTTCTTCTTCCATTCCCCTCTGTCTAAAAATTAAAATAAAATAAAATAAAATAATAAAATATAAAATAAAATACATAAATAAACCCTACATATTGTTTAGGCCTTTGTACAGGCTTTCGTTTTTCAAAGAGGAGATGTTTCAGGCACAGAGATATGATTCTCGACATTTTAAGAAGGAAGTTAGTTTCTTAAAAATGTCAGTTTCTTTAGAAATTTAATTGGAGAACATTGGGCTTGGACAAAGGAGAGTATAGTGATTATCAGTGCAAGATGTGTTTAAGGAACTTAAGAAGCTTGGTTTTGTTGCTGGAAAATCCTTTTAATGTTGCAGATATATAAACACTAAACTCAATTCCTTGTGCTTCTAACTCTTACCATCACCAAAATATTTATCAATTAAAGCTACAAAACCTAAAAAATTCAAGTTCCCTAACATTAACATATGGTGTATTTTACAAACTTCTTACAATATGAATATGGTGTGGAACTAGTTATTTTTATAGCTTGGCGTATCAGTGCTACTAATACCTTGGAAAGACTCAATTCTTTCACCACATTTCTCTATTCACCTAAATTTAATACATTTTGAAATAAAGAGCATTATATTCTCTTCAATTGAATTAATTATACAAGTCTGTCATAATTCATTTCTCATGAATTACCTTGGTTTATGATAATATGCTACTGTGATTATATACACAGCCTCGAATTCTGAATGGCTGTGTCCTTGGTATGCAGCCAGGTGATCCGGCAGGTGCTTGTTTCAGTTACCTTCAACAGCGTACTACAAATAAATTCTTGTAGGGAGTTATTATATCATGGGGACAATGTGCGCAGTTGGAGAAACAAGTGTGTTACTTTGATGGTGGGAGTCAGCTTGAGTATTGGATATAGAATGGGTGCATGTGGAGAATGGTTTGGGAAAAGGTGAGACTGGAGGTAGAAAGGACGGTTTGGGCTGATGTAGCCTAGAGAAATAGTGATGGCTTGCGTTAACGCTGTAACAGGAGGTGTGTATGGAAAAGTGTGAGGCTCAATCAAGAGAACTAGTACCTGACGAGTGGGGGGAGGGACTTGTGTCTGCTCCAATTCTGGCTTGAATAATTTGGGGCAAGGGTGGATAGGAAGTGGTGGAAGATGGGCAAGTTTGGGGATGACGTGAGGAAGGTTGAGTTAAAATAGTTTTGTTTCTTGGACCTCTGAAAAAATCTAGTGGATCCCAGGGACTCCCAGGTCACACTTTGAAAACTCCTGTCATAGTGATTTGCCATAATGTATTGAGATTACCCAACATAGGGACAAACAGAAGAAAAATATTTTGTCACACTGTAAAAAAACAAACAAAAAGGAATAAATTAGTTTTATGGAAAGTAAGAAGGAACTTCCAGAAAGATGGTAGGAAAAACAAGAGAATGTGGGGATCTAAAAGCCGAGGAAAGACGATTTTTGTTAAATGACATGAAGAGATCGAGAAGGATGAGTATTTTGTAGAATCTGTTGGATGTCCAGCTTAGAAGGCATCTGGTGACCTTTAAATCGACCAGAGGTCATTTATAAAGTTAGAAAGTTTGTGGAAAATGAGAAATCAGAAGCAAAATATAGCTTGCTCTTTTCAAAGTTTAAAAGTTATTTTGTTATTAGTTAGTTTGTCCCCATGGTGAAAGGATATTCAATGAAAAATGTGTTCCTCTTTAGTCTCTAAGGCTTAGCCCTCTTATCTAGAGGAAACTCTTATTAACTGTATTTTTTTTTTGTCTTTCCAAAGTTTCAGTGCATTTAGAAACATGTACACATTTGTGCATTTTTACCCTCTCCTATGAAAATGGTTAGAATATTCTTATGAAGCTTGAAGGAGATGTGGAGAAGAGAGGACAACATTCAGAAAAGAATGCACAATCAGGAAACATTATTTCCTTTAAAGGTTGGAAAAGGCCAACTTGGAAGAAACTAGTAGAGTCAGGAAGTGTCCAATTGGAGAGTTAAGCTCCCATTTTAAAGACTTTGGAAAGGTTAAAATGAATGAGGTCTCTAGCACAAGTGTAAAAATCAGAGGTCAAGAAAGTCAAGCACATTCGCAGTGTAATGACGACAGCGATGGACCATGGATCTATACTGGGTAGAGAGAAATGTGAAAGAAGTGTAGGAACAGTGAGAAAGTCAGACAGCCAATGGATAGGAGATACTGATGGGGGAAGGTTTTTCAGAGGTCAGTGCTAAGTGAGCTGCAAGGATAGGAAGTGGAAATTGGAGCACTGGCTGCTTGACTGAGATATTGGAGAGGGTGTAGTTGCTAGGTTGACACACCTGTGACTTTAACGCTAGGTGGGCAAGGTTGGGTCGCAGGGCTCAAGGTGTTGGATGAGTTATCCATATGGGTATTGAGACCTTTTAAGAATGAAAAAGAGTTGGGATGGAGAGGAAGACCAAGAAGAGAAACAAATTTTCAGTGAATGACGGAGAAGGCAGAGAGGAGCGGCAGAGAGTAGAAGAGCCAGATACAAAGTTTTTGAAGGAGCAAAAATGGAGAAATGACTTGAGATAGATAGGGAGAAAGGGAAAACAATCTACACTATTGGACTTCCTGGCCCTTAAATATGTAGTGCTGAGAGAGAAAGGAGAAGCCTTCATTTGAGAGAAGTTTAGGGAGATACTATCTTCAAGGAACAGCCAAGTTTCAGTAAGTCCATGGACTGGAGAGAATGCTTAGAGGAAACATTGAGGATATAGGAACGCCTCCTGATCAGTCATTTAAGAGAGTGGAATGTTAAGGATTGGGGGGTGGGATTTGTTTTCAAACTTCAGGTCATTAAGTCAGTGTAATTGTTCGTGACTAGAATTTTTAAAAAGTGAAATACAAGAGGATTAGAAAATTGCAAATCATGTTTAGTAAGGGGGAGTATTTTAGGCAACTTGTGTTACATACTTATGTCTTCTGAGTCATAACATAAACTGTATTTCTACTTTTAGCTGAGGTCAAAAATGTTTGATAGCCACTGTGGGGTGGATGTATGGTGGAATGCTCTGGAATGAGTGGGGGATGATTATGATCCGAGAGACTTGGCTACTTAGTTATTACCAAGACAGGGACTTGAGGTGTGATAGGATTAATTTTGGTAATTGCTAGAGCAGAGTACACTGTTAAAATAGCTGTTCCTGACTTAAAAAAAAAAAAATCTTATATTTTATTCTCACCCGAGGACACGCTTCTTGATTTTTAGAGAGAGGGGAAAGGAGGGAGAGAAATATTGACCTCAGAAACATTGATCAGTTGCCTCTCCTGTGTGCCCCAACCTGGGACCAAACCCGCAACCTATGTATATTCTCTGACCAGGAATTGAACCCACAACCTTCCAGTTTTCATGATGGCGCTCAACCAACTGAGCCACACTGGCCAGTCCTGGTCTTGACTTTTTAGAAAGGAGGCATGTGTACCTCTGCTGCATTGCTATTACAAACTAAATTGACAGTGACTTTGCCGAAAAACATCATCTGCAGACAGGATTATTTTCCCATGGGATGCTTATGTAGGGCTGGCTTTGTGACTCAGGAAAACGCTGGCCGTGTATCTATATGCATGACTTCGTGTTAAATAGTAATAGATGGAACAAGTCTAGGGATTATTCTTCTTATATTTATCATCTTGAGGCAGATAATGCAGATAACTATGCATCATAATTTTGAAATGGATATTACAGACACTTGAATTATGAAATGTTCCACTTATGTGGCACCTGTAAGCTTAAGACAGAAAATTAGTCTGTCGAAGAGTAAGGGCTACATGACATGACCTAATAATGTAATCAACATTCATCATTTATTTCACAGAATTTTTTTTTAGTATATTCTATGGGTATAATTAAGCATTGTTCCATATTCTGGGAATAATGTTGAGCAAGTTTCTGTGTTTGTGGAACTTACGTTTTAGTGAGGTGACAAACTAATGCACAATTTAAATGTTAAATGCTACACAGTGAATTAAATACAAATTATTGAGGCTGACAGGGTGGTTATTTTAGGCTCAGTGATCAGGAAAGCCTTCTCTGAGGGGTTGATTTTTAGGCGGTGATCTGAATGACAAAGAGTCAACTCTACAGAAACCAGAGGGAAAAGCATCCCACAGGGAGGGAGTAGCCAGTGCAAAAACCCTGCAGCAGGCGCATTTAGCGCGTGAGGGCAGGAACGCGGTCCCGGTGGCGGGAGTTTAGTGAGAGGGGGAGGGGAGGTAGGTGAGGTCAACGAAGCCGGCAAACCTAATTACAGGGCTTGGCAAGGCAGCTTATGGAGGGGGATGGAACGCTAGTTGGGACCTCAGTGGGAACTTTGGCTGCTGTGCGGACACTGTGTTGTAGAGGTGCAGAAGCGGAAGCCGGAACCAATTAAGGAGGCTGCTGTATTTGCCGAGGCAGGGATAATGGTGACTTGGACAGCGCTTGTTAAGTGAATGAAGAAAGGAAGAAAGGATAAGATGTGCAGAGGACACACTAGAACCATTTAGTAGTCTCTTGTCTAAAGAACATCTGATTTTCTCATAAGCAGAAATAGCCTTAATAAAGAATATTTATCTTTAATAAATGAAGATAAGTTTTTATCAGCTAACAGCACTGTTCCTTTTTTTGTCTTCATTTGAGCCAAGTATTTTGATACTCATTGATTAAAGATTGCTAGGAAGCAAAAAGCTCCAGAAGAAAGTTAGCCATGTGAGCAAAGAGGCTTGCTGATGACAATAGTCTAGTCCGTATTATAGTAGGTTTATCATTATAAGCTGGTGCTTCAGATGTGTCCAAGTATGATAGATAGACCTTTAGAGATGATCAGGGCTTGTCGTTTTCGCTAGTAATGATGGTAGACTGGTGAGGTGGTTGCCCGTGGCACGGCTGTGTCAAGATTTATTTTGGATACTCATGTTTCTGTTGATGACTAAGGTCTAGTTCACTAACTCAGAGGTCCCAAGGAGTTACCTGACTCTGTAGACTAGTTCTTCAAAAGAACTGAGTGCTACAAAAAACAGTTTGTGTGACAGTTTCCACAGTTTTACAGATGTATAGTCAGCTGGTGGCAGCCCAGATGTGAAGGAGATAATGAATTCCAGAGAGCATATGCCTTAGTTTGAGTACGGCTGTGCTAGGTGTCTCTTGGAAACTCATTAGCATCCTTTGCCAGCAGTGCTTTAATGACCTCGTATTAACTAAGCTCCAAGAAGTTATTTTTCAAGTAGAACTCTTCAAAGCTTGTTTCCAACGAGTTTCAGTCCTCCACCTCTTCAGTTAATTACAAGCCCTTTTTTAATGAGCTCAAATTGTGGTCCCACCCCTTCTCTTATGTTTAAAATAAGATCCATTGATCTCCTTAAAAATATTTTTAGGATATTTCATAAGTGGGTTTTCAGTACAAAATTATAGATTCCAGATATGTATTTCTTTACTTTTTGCAAAAACCAATGAATTTTGTACAACCTTGTGAGTATACTAAAAATCACTTAATTGTACACTTTAAAATGGTGAATTTCATGATGTGTGAATTGTTTCAATGGAAAAAAACCCCTGAAGAATCATAAAGCTCTTTGTATTTGTTGGCTTTTGATTTTGTGTGAAGGCATTAGCTGTTGGCTACTGTACATATTCTGGAGCGAATCTGAAATTTCACCTTGAGGATAATCCTGGTTTGACCCAAAGGTGCCACTCAGGTGCCTTTTGTGTGAACCAGGGGATGGTTTTTCTTCTGGGAAAGCATAGTAGTTTAAGTGTCCAAGTTTTAGTAGCATGTTCAATAACATGTTCATACCCATAATAGAAATAGCTGCTGTTTATTCAGAATTCATGTGCCAACATGAGTGTAAATTACAAACGTACTTTGTTAATTGTTGTCTTATACCCTTAGAATGTAAGTTCCGAGGCATGGGTTTTGGTGTTTTGTCAATGACTGTATGCCCAGCCGGCGGCGAATGCCTGCCACACAAGTAGGTACTCGGTCTTTGTTCCCTGCTGACTGGATAAAACTGCACTAGCAGCGATGACAGTATGCATGTGCTGTCTCATTTGATCTTTACAAGAATTTTATGAACGGTTATTGGTATCCTCATTTACAGATAAGGAAAGTGACCTTAGAAAAATAAAGTCTTTATTTCTCATATTGGGGCATGAATATCTCTTGGGGTTTTGTGGTTTATGCAAAGCCAGAGAATTAAAATGATACTGGGGTGGTATGTGGAAGTATCAGTTTTGTTGGAGCATTTTGGGTAGATAGAGCAGCATTTTCATTAAAACAAGCATGGCTAATTTTTAAAATAAAGTGCAAAATTAGCATCAATGTTAAAAATGAAATATATATGTAAAACGTGTTCAGTTATGAACTGTCATATAGTAACTTTATTTCAAAGCCAGGCTGAGAAATATAGTATTTAGAATATATAGTTTAAGTCCTTGCTGTGCAAACCGTGCTTTGCGAAGGCTTTACAGGGTATCCCCCGCATGGATGGGTTCACAGGAATTGTTTCTGTATCCTTAACTTACATATTTATTTATCTATTTATATTTCAGTTGATCTGAGGATGTACCTGAGCGGTACAGGTTCTTTTCTCCCCAACGCTCTTTCATAGTCAACCTTCAGTTTTACAGAAGATCACACTTCTCCCTTGTTGCAATATTACCGTGGTACCAAAAATCTGATCTCCAATAAAGGGACAATTTGAAATATTGGTGTTGATATGGAAAAATGAATGACTCGATAGCAGTGGAGTCTTTCTGCTGGTACAATTCTTTGTTTGCAACAACATGTACAGAGGACTTAGTGTAGATGTGAGTTATTAAAATTTTTGATGGTATACATGGTATATTTTGTCTTGTAACTCAAAAGAAGTTCAAAAGAATTGAGTGACAAAATAAAAGTCATTGTATTTACGTTTATGTGAACAAGGTTTCTTGGTGTTATAACCAAAATATGAATATGAATAGAATTAATATTAAATCTTGACCCATTCTAGCCATTAGTAATACTCATGCAAGGCCATGAAGTTATCTTTAAATACAAAATCTTTTTTATTTATATATACATATATCCAATTTTCATCTCTTAGGTTTAATAATTTGCTAAAATGTAATTTACCATTTTTCATCAGTTATATACTAATAATTGTAATAAACCAGAGATTTATTTTTTTATCATTACGAGCCCTGTGGTCACAAAGTTTAAAAAATAATTTCATGAAATAAATGATCAGTTAAAGGTTTTCAAGTTTAAAATAGGAAATAACTTTGAGAATGGAATTATTCAAAGAGAAAAAGGATAGAAATGAAATATATAGCTTGAATTTGTTCATGTATAAATGGTTGGTGGTGGGTATATTTATATTCTCTTAGATATGTTTTCAAGTGATGTAATAGTTTATTAAAGTGTCAGTATTTAAAGTACTCGAGTAAGTGGATCCTTTGAAACTACATTAAAATATGAAATATTTTTGATGTCAGCCTTAAGATGTAGGTGTATATATGTTCTCAAAAAAATTTTAGGGGTCAGGACTGCACAAAACCACCGGTTTATGACATGTTCTTCATCCACCTCTTTAATCATTCTCTAAAGCCTTAATCATGTTAGATCAACGAAAGGCTACACAGTAATTAGACCACTCTGGTTTAGTCCTTTTCAGAATCACCTTCACTGGGTTGTCCTTTAAATGTTATTTTCTTGTTTTTTATGGAAGATGGTTGAGAAAAGAAAAAGCACTTAAAATTTGCTTAATATTCACTGTGATGTTAAGTGCCTTTGTTTTTTTTAGATTTAACATCAGGGCAGCTTGTGTTTTCTTCATTAATTGGTGTGCTTCCTCCTTTCTGACCATGATGTCTGTGTAATTTAATCTCTTGTCACCCAGTCTCCTAGAAAGTGCACGTTCATGGTTGTTGCTCAGTTCTAGTGTCAATCACTATTACTCTTTTCGAAAGGAAGTTGTTTACTCCTTGTCCTTGATTTTCTATTTTTAAAAGTTAATTTTTGCATATTCTTAGTGTAAATGTCATCTCAGACACTTACTGGAAAGAGATGAAGTAAAAGTTAAAAAAATTTTTTCTTTGTGTTCTCAGCAACTAGGGGATTGAATAGACCCTCAAAATTATTTGAGTTGTTTGAATACTTTCAGCCTAACATGGGTTATTTTGAAATACATTAAACTTTGGCTTGAAAGCTAGCTAGTATAATGAGAAAAATTATTAGATTGGAAACTTTCAGTTCTAATATTAAAATGTGTGTGTTTGCCAGTTTAATTTTGTAACATAAGGAACTTTTTCACTTTTTCTTATACTGAAAGGGAAGATTTCAAATATGTGTAAAATAGCTTTAATCTTGCCCCATAAAGTGTTAGTTTTATAGCTCCTAAGTTTATGGCAGATTAGTAGTTCTCAAAATTCAGACACACAACTGGGCATGAATTAACAGTGACTCTTGCAGTCCTGAGGGGAGGGTGGTAATAAAATTTACTGTTTTTGTGACAGTTTCTGGGAAAACCAGTTAGTCCAGCTTTTCAGATTACACGATACTGTTTTGGAATACAAAATTAATTAGTAAAACATTCTTTTTGTCTTCAGGGCTTTCAAGACCAATTAAAAGGAGAAAAATAATAAAAAAACAAAATAATATCAGCACACTGTTGAATAATCTCTCATTTCATGCCACTGGGGAATGTGCCTGTCTCAGTGTCAGCCGATGGAAGTTAATTGCATTATTTTGAATATTTTTAGCTAGCTTTTCTGATTTTTTAAAAAACATAAGTTAATGAAAAAAAAATCAATCTTACCATTATAGCACCAAGATTTTTACGTTTCATGCTTCCTTCCAGTCTTTGTGGATTCAGAATTCATAGTTTAGCATAGTCTCTGCTGCCACCAGCCATCCTTTGTAACAGTGAGGATCTTAGAGCCCGGACGGTGCTTGTCCATACAGAAGATTGCAGTATACTGCTGTATCTACTGATGCCATCTTTGTTCTGATACCAGCAGAGTGTATTGTTTTTTTATGAAAGAACAAAAGCAAGACCAAAGGTACTGTTTAGTGATATATACTACTTATAACTAATTAGTGACAGAAAAAGCTGTACATAAGCATTTATTTATGTGTTAAACTCCTTTAGGATTGAATATCAACTGTTTCGTTGGTTGGGTGGCTTCACTTAGGGCCTCAGAATGCAATAGATGTCATAAATCAGAGGTGTCCAAAGCTGTTGTATCACAGAATTACCAGTAGAGCTTTCAAAAAGTACACACTTCTGGGCCTCACACTTTTTTAGACATGGCATCGTAAGTGGTGGGTTGTTTTTTTTTTTTGCAGCCTGTTGGCCTAGTTTGTAGGCTTTGAAATCAGAGTTTCTTTTTTATCCATAAAGATAAGAAAGCTAAATACCCGAGAAATAATATTGTTAGAGTTATTTAAGATGAATATATCTCTTAAAGGCAAGAACATACACTGAGAAAAAATTGAGTGAGATAAAGGAATGACCAGCATGCCCAGCATGCACGGAGAAGAGCAGTATGTGTTTGGGGCTTGAGGGGAGGGAAGTGGAGACACATTTAATAGTGGGTCCAAATAATACTATAGTCATAGATGAGCTTATTGCGATGCTTATGTTCTTAGACATTGCTAATATTCTTTAAGCAGAGGTCACAACTCAATACCTACAGGGCTCAGATAACTCAAATGGGAGTTTGTTGAGAAACTGCAAAAGGAGAAGCCTTGACACCTCAACTTAGCAGTCATCACTAGTTAATCATGGCCTATTGTGGCTAAATCCGTTCCAGTTTTTAAGAGATGCTAGCATTATGGATTTTATGTGAAGTCTCCAGATTTGTAGCTTTTGACTTTATTTTTATTAAAGACCCTAAAAACTGAGCAGAACACATCTGTGGGTTACACTTGGTTTGCCTGCCACCGATTTGCAATCTTGTAGAGCAGTGGTTCTCCAAGTGTGGTCCGTGGGGCAGCAGCACAGCAGTACCTGAGCCCTTAACAGAAATGGAGGTTCTCAGGCCCATCTCAGACCAGCTGAATCAGAATCTCTGGGAGTGAGGACCAGGGATCTGAGTATTAATAAGCCGCCTGGGCAATTCTGATCATTGCTCAAGTTGGTGAGCCACTGTTTTGGAGTCTGCAAGTTGATAGTTAATAATTTTTATCTGGAGATAATTATAAACGTTCACTGACTATCCTGTAGATTTATCAAGTGTATTTCTATATCAAAATATCAGATGCATATTGTTTGTAGATAAATGTGACCTTTTATATTTCTGGTCATAATCATATTTTGTTCTTTTTCTTTCTCACCTTCCCTGGCCACCCCACCCTGCCACCCTTTGTTGTTAAAGTATTGCAAATGTGCTTAATTGCAATTCTGTAATTCACTGGAACTCATCTTATGTTTTATTACCAGTTGATTAAAAGTAGATAAGTATGTTGCTTGACTTTCTGAAGCTCAATTTTAAGTCTCTTTAAAAGTATTAACTATCATAAAATAAGTAATATTTTCTTATTACATTTTTGAAAACTGAATTGTTTGCTAGAATTAAGAGCTTCAATTTCTGATTATCTTTATATAAAAGGAAAAGGTTAATTTATGTGGTTTTATGTAACTGTGGCCTCCTCACAGCTGACCGGGCTGTTTTATATTTTAATGGCCGAGTATGCCATTATCCCCCTCCGTTCTCAGAATGCACAGCTGCTCACCATCCTGATCGTTGGCCTGAAAGTTCTCCTTCCTTTTGTGTAACCCAATTTTAAACATACTTGTTTATCTGAAAGTCCATAGTGTCTTTCAACCCAATTAATTATAAATTTTTATTATATGGAGAACTTTCTTATATTTAAAAGTATATAAAAAACAAAAAAACTTCACATACAGGGTGGGGAAAAAGTAGGTTTACAGTTGTGAGTATGTGAAACAGTTTATTCTTGTATCATTTAATTTTATTATTTTGCAGATTTATAGTTGTGTGTATGCAAAAACAGTTTATTCTTGTATTATTTAATTTTATTATTTTCTGTGCAAACAACTGTAAACCTGCTTTGCCCCACCCTGTATGTATTACATAATAGAGCACTTAAAATGTACTTTAGAGTATTTAAAATATTGATATTAAGAAGTTTGGAATAACCTGATTTAAAGTAAGGGATATTGGATTAATAAAAAAATTCATCTAATTATATTTATGTCTAACATTTATTAATGAAAACATGCTTATATCCACAGGGTAAACCAGACTTAAATACAACATTGCCAATTAGACAAACAGCATCAATTTTCAAACAACCAGTAACCAAAGTCACAAATCATCCTAATAACAAAGTGAAATCAGACCCACAACGAATGAATGAACAGCCACGTCAGGTAAGGATCTAATTGGTTCCCCAGTCATATTTTTCAGAGAATTCTGGTATTTTTACCAGGTAATAGTTCAAGGAAACGCTGGTTAAAATGGAATATATTTGGAAAGAAAATTGTTTTATGTCCTAGGCAATTACATGAATGCTGGAGAAGAACTAATAATTCAGTATTTAGGTAAAATGTTTTAAGACAACGATTAAGTTAATTAAAAGAATCTAAATTAATATTATAGACTACATTTTTGTGCTTTTATGTGGTAATGTATATCAGACTTGATTCTGCTAATCTTAGTTTTTTTAAAGATTATCTTTCTAGGGATAGTATTTCCTAAGGGGATGAAGGATGCAGTTTGTGTTGCTTAGTTTAAAAATATTTTCTCTTATTCAGAAACTACTTTTTGTTCTGATTTCTTATTACATGAAAGCTATCCCTCCCCTTTTGAAAAACAGAGTTAAATAAACTTTGTAAATATGGTATATTGTCCTGTGACCTGTATAAATTGGATATATTATTCTCTTTCTTTATTGACTCAGGCTGTATTCGACCATAATCTTTTCTTAGGAAAAATGTGTTACCTGAAAGGCCTCCCTGCTGCTTAATAATGCCATATAGCCAGGGGAGGGAGACTTGACAAAATGCTTAAACTTTCCAAGTAAGCTTGCTTATTCACTCCCTAATTGTGGTCAGAAAGTTTAGGTACTTTGTGATTTTTTAGTAGCAATTGGGGTGAGGGAGTGGAGGGAGAAACTTCCGTGCATTTTTTTTCCTCTCCTTTCTCTGCCTCCTCCACTCATGATGAGAAACACCGATTGACCTACGACGATGATCTTGTGCTCTTGTGTTCCCCCGTTTAGATGTCTCACTCCACCGTTTCGTTTGAATTTTGTTTTCCACTAGCCCCTCAAGTGTCTCATCTCCAGACTTGATAAAGCATTGGGCCAAAACTTTCAGACAGTTGCTCTAGAAGAAACTACATAAAGAAATTCAGTTCCCACATCCTCTGTAGTGTTTTTTCCTCTTCAGGTGAGCCAGGAAAACAGAAGATATTTGGAGCCACATTGGATCAGCATCTTGCTATAGATGTCTCAAGATTTGAAGTTCTAAACTTGCTTTACTGTTGGTCCCCAAGAGATTCAACAGGGGCCATGTAAGTGTGTCACATCCAATATAAAAGATGCGTACCTGCATGTGCCTTTAGGCTCTTGTCACCATGTAGGCTTCCTTTGAGCCAGTCAGCTTTTTGTACCAGGCTTTTCCCTCTGTTTTCCTGCGGTTCCCGGAGGTAGTCACCAGGCCGCGCCAGTAGATTTAGTGATTGCCTTAGGACAAGGAGAGGGTCCTGCCGTTCTGAGCCTTGCCCACCTCGAAAGCCACTTCCTAATTTTATTCTTTCTTACACACTCTCTAAAGTCTTGAATGTCTTGTCCTTTGGCTTTTGATGATTTTAAAATCATTTTCTTGTAAAGATTTTTGTTGAAAAATCTGAAAGTATGTAATTGGCTAAGACAGTTTGCTTCAAAAAGCCCGAAAGAAAGAAAGTGAATAAACGAAAACGTTAGTTCCATGTTGGAAACCTGCACTGTCTTATTGAGGACAAGTGGTATTTAGTAGATTTTATTCTCATCTTTTCTTTGCCAAATCATTCTGAATATAGTCTATAAACCCAAATATTTTGGTTAAAGACCAATAGAGTATCAAATGTTGATACTCTGTAGAGTATCAAACAGTATTTTAATTGTTTTCTGTACTTAAGTTTAGTCACAGACTTTAAAACCTGTGGTGATCATATTTACTGAGTGTTTATCTGGCTGTGGAGGTATTGGTGACCTAGATTGTTGGAGTCAAAGTAACCAGATCAGCTGCTCCTTATTCTTTGGTATGTTGCGTATTTTGAATTTTTTTTCTTTTATTAAGGTTTATGAGATTATTCTCAGATGAAAAGAAGGCGGTGGGGAGAGCCAAATCTTACCTCCCAACCAGCCTCCCGCCAAAAAAGCATGTCATTTTAACCCAGATCTCTTGAGGGTTTTATCTACCTTGCAGCTTGCATAGAGAGGAAGTGTTAAAATTATTGAAGAGGTTACTTTTCCAAGAATTTGGACTGTTTTTCACTTTATCCTCATGTCACCTGACATTTTTTTGCTGGATGTTTTTGATTATACTAAGACATTAGTTGTCTTTCCCCTTCTTTATCTTCAATGTGAGAATTGAGGTAATATATGACTATTGTCTCACTAATGAGATTTCAAAATATAGGATTGTGCAGTGGGCAAATACAGAAAAATAATAGGCAATTACTGTATTAATGTTTTTAAAATTATGATACATCATTCTGACCATTCCAGTTTAGATTCAAGTTTTTTAGTAAAGATCTTGATTTTAATTATATTTTAATGTACCTGTGGCAGATGATTGTTAATCACCTATTGTTGAGGAGATAGCAAAAAATACATAGGTAAAAGTGATTCTTCCAATTTTGCTACCTTTTGCATAGCTTCATTGAACTATGGTAATATAAATTGCCAGATATTCCATTTGGAGAAGTTATTTTGATCATGGAGTAAATGATTAGACAATAAGTTTTCTATTTTTGAAGTTTCCATAGATATAAATGTTTTTATTCTTTAATCATATCACATTCTCTTAATAAGATATTCAAGCTAGTGGTATTATAATTCCTTTTAAAGTATTGAATTTTCAGACCTAGAACTAGGATTAGATTTTCGGATCCCAGTCAAGACTCTACCTCGAATAGATTTGAAGTGTTTAATTTAGATGTGAAGCAATCATAGAAATTAATAATTCTGTCTTATATAACAGACATCCTATGCCTAGATCATTGTATGGCAGTCTAATTTGAATTCAGTAAAATATATAAATTATGAATTTCTAATATAGTGAATCCTTGAAAATACCTTCGCTTTAAAAGTACAAATTAGTGTATGTAAGCAAAGTGCATTAAACAGAATTCAGCAGTAATTTCTACCTATAATTAAAAATGTAACGTAGAGATGTAATTTGTAAAACCTGGTTATGGTAGGGTAAATAGCCAGACATTTTTATATATACTGTCATCATATTTAATGAGTGCTTATCTTTTCCTATTTTAAAAAGAAATCTGGGGGTAGAGGGAACTCAATCAACTATAAAACTGTTATCCCAAACCTTAAGGTCATTGAGATGTTCTTATTTGGTCAGATATGTAAAATATGTCAAATTCTTTTAAATCTAACTGAACTGTGGTTTTGTTGTTAAAAATATCTTTCCTAGTTTTCTTCTTTCAACATCTGAAGGACCCGCACTTCTGTTTCTCCCTTATTTTTTGATGCTTTCATCTTTGATGCTTTCTGGTCTCTTGCTATTTTTCTCTTTTATCCTCAAATCAAAGAAATTTTATCTTTGATGCATTAATTCTTTTAGTTATTAGGCTATAGGGTGCTGATAGGCTTTAGGTGTTTTTGATAGTCTTTGAATATTAATTACATTTCTTGCAGCATATTCCCTTTTTTACCAAAAAGTAAATACTGAGTGAAGTAGATTAAATCTTCCATTGATCCTAGTTTTTTTCTTTTATTTCGTTTGCAAGTTCTTCTTTCAAAGGATATGAAACTTTCCTTTATACCCTACCAGAAGTCTGCCTGTTTTTTAGAATGATTCCCCCCCCCCCGTTTTATTGAGATGTAATTGACATATAACATTGTGTAAGTTTAAGGTGTTTGACGTGATGATTGATACATGTATACATGGCAGAATGATTACCACAATAACATTAGTTAACACTTTCATCACCTCATATAATTACCTTTTTTTTGTTGTGGTGAGAGCATTGAAAATCTCTCTTTAGGGACCTTCAAGTATACAATACAGTATCGATGACTGTACCATGCTGTATGTTATGTACCCAGAACACACTCATTTTATAACCGCAAGCTGGTGCCCTTTGGCGAACACCTCCCCACTTTGCCCATACCCTTGCCTCTGACAGTCACCAATATGCTGTCTGTTTCTATGAGATTAACTTTTTTAGTTATTTTATTTTATTTTTTTATTGTTGTTCAGTTACAGTTGTCCCCATTTTTCCCCATTTCCCCCTCTCCCATGCCCTTCCTTAGATTCCACATGTAAGTGAGACCATACAGTATTTACCTTTTTCTGTTTGACTTACTTCACTTAGCATAATACCCTCAAGGTTCATCCATGTTGTTGCAAATGGCAGGAGTTCCTTATCATAACAATCCAGACTCTGTGTGTGTGTGCGTGTGTGTGTGTGTGTGTGTGATCTCACATTTTCTGTACACGTTCATCTGTTGATGGATACGTAGGTTGTTTCCATTCCTTGGCTCTTACAAATAATGTTGCAGTGAACATGGGGTGCAGAGGAAACAGATGACACATTGTCCTGAACTACTTAAAAGCATTATTCTTGGCAATGTTGGGAGGGTGCCATGTGCAAAAGGTCAAATAAATAGTACAGATAAGTGCCATAGGCAGTCAACAAGAGTGAGGTTACTATGGCTAGGAGGTTTGGGGAAATCTCTAGAAAAGAAGTGAGAATACGCTGAACTGTACAGATTGAGTGGGATTTAGAAAGCCAGTGGGAGGGAGAGGACATTCCACTTAGGGAAAGCAGTGCTTGGAAAGCCATTTGTGGGAACGGACAAGGAACGAGGAGACACGTTGGTTGGAGATCAGGGTTTTCATGGGAAGTGGTGGGAGCCGAGAATGTTGTCACGAGTTTCCTTGAAGATCAGTCTTTACAATCTAAAAATGTCATTTGCTATACTTATGAGAGAAAGACATGTGGGATAGACAAAAGAAAAAATAAAATTCTCTTTTTATAATATAATTACAATAGCATTTTAACATTTTTATATTCTTTTAATATTTTAATGCATCTTTTGAAAACATGATCATAATATACTTGTATATGCATACTTTAAAAATTTTTACCTAACATTACATATATATATATTTTATCCATGTTTCATATAATTTGCATGCATTGTTCCAACAGCTATGTATTGTGCTAACATGATTTATTTAACCATTTCCATATTGTTGTTCCCAATTTTTCACTCTTGGAGGTAGTACTCCAGTGAATATCCTTATGTGTATCAGTTTCTTCCCATGTTTTACAAAGTCTCCTTGGCTAGGTTCCCAGAAATACAATTATTTGACTATCTATGATTTTTGAAACATTCTGGAAAATTGATTTCCAAAGGGTTGTATCAAATTAAAAGTGTTGGAAAGTCATGTGCATTCCAGTTTCAGCTTACCTTCTGTAGTATTGAGTATTACCAATACTTTTTCTATTTTTGGGTAATTCAATATATAAAAATGTTACTTCATCTTAAATTGCATTTATTTGCATACTCGTGAAGTCAAACAGACTAAAGCACTTGTGCTTAATTTTGCAAATTAGAAATGCTTAGAGGATTTTGAACAAGGGGGTAGCTTTTTTTATTACCCCTTTGAACTGAACTTGAATGTATCTCCTTATTGCCTTGAGAAATTTTCTTTCTTTTCCCTTTACAGTCAGACTTCTTGGAGTTGTATTTACTATCTACCTCTTGATTTTTTATCTCTGAAATACAGCTTTTGTTCCCACTATACCACTTGAACTGTTCTCATCAAGATTGCTGATGATCCTTATTAATTGGTTGGACAAATTTCAGGATATAAATTACTTGGCCTGCTTAAACATTAGGCACTTCTGATGACCCCTGCCTTCCAAAATACTCTTTTATTCTGTGACACTGTACTTGATTGGTTTACCTCCTTCCTTGTTTTTTCTCAATCCCCTTCTTAGGTTGTTCTTTCTCTGTCTCTTTTAAAATGGTGGGGTTTCCCAAAGAATACTATGCTTTTTTCTTTTTGTAAACCCATGATGATTCCATTCATTCTCATGGCTTCAGTTATCTACATGTTTATTATTGCTTCCAAATTTACATCTTTATCCTGACCTTCAGTTGTTTGAATCAGTCCATCTGCTAACTCCATTGCTCACTGAAAGTCTCACCAGCACCTCTAATTTATCTTACTAAACTCCATCATCATTCTACCCTTTCTTCTACAACATGTGCTTTAAGTACTACTGTACACTTTGCTGCCTAAGGCAGACACCTGAGCATCACTCTTGACTCTTCCCATCCTTTACGCCAAAGACCTGACCAGCCAACAAGCCCTATTGACTCTGCTTCCGAAGTATTCACTTAAACTCCATCTCTACCAAGATACCAAGTAACTTCATTTCAGTTCCCCTCTCTGCTCCTTGCCTTATTCTCAGGTCATTCTTCAGATTGCATCCAGAAGCTCCATCTGATATAAAGATCTAATGGTGTTATTGAAAATGTTTTGACACTTCCTGTTAGTTTTTAGGTCAGAAATCCTAAATACGACTTGTAAAGTCTAAACACCTAACATTACTTATAAAGTCCTTTGTGATTTGCTTTCTACTTATCGCTCCAGTCTTATTTCCTTCTCTGGTTCTATACCTGAATCACACTTTTTGCAGATTTTTGAGTGTGTTATTCATCTCCCTCCCGCACCCTGCCCTTGCAGTTTTGGATCATGTTTTATGCCATTTTCTTTCCCACCTGTAATTAGCGCTTTTCTACCCTTTCCTCTAGTCTGATCTTAGATATCACTTCATCTGTTCAAAAAACCTCTGATTCATCAAAGTCTGGACCTAATGTTTCTCCTTTCTGCTTTTCTGGTCATAACTATATTATCTACAGTGTCTGTTATGTCAGTGCTTAATATGTAATTGTTGAATCAATGAATTAATTAATTTTTTTAATTCAAAATTATTAGTTGAGCCCTCAATTTGTGCCAGGCACTTTTCCAAGTAATGGGGATACTGCTGTGAACAAAACATAGTCCCCGTTCTCATGGAACTTAACTCCTAATGTGATTGGGAGAGAGACGAATGAATATAAAGTATGGGGAGAAAATACTAGACCGAGGTTTTAATCTGGCTGTTGCATGTAATATGAGGACTGACTTAAGGCTTGAGAGACCACTGGAAAAACCATAGGAAGTTAGGGCATAAATAAGGTTTTTTTCATTGGTTATAAAACAATTGACAAAATTTATCGACTGATTAGCTATGCCTAGGAGAAGAGCCTTAGAACTTAGGTAACTGGGAGAATGATGTCATTAACAGGAACATGGGAATACTAAGGGGTAGCTCAGTGTATTTTTTAAATAATGAAATGTAAATATGAGTATTAGGGAGTTTATACCCTTAAAGCTGTTGTGGAATACCCAGGTAGTAAAAGATGATGGGTTGGAGCCCTGGACAGAAAACCAATTTGGAGACTTGTCAATCTTGAAGAGTTAAAAGTTGCATCTGAAAAATGATACATGAATTAAAAAAAAAAATCATTCATGGTAACCTCTAATCATCAGGTATTATTCTTATCCATTTTAGAATATTTCAACTATCCTGTGAAGATATCTATGACATTTTTTTGAAATTAAGAAATTTTCTAAGTTTATAGGGAAAAAGAACTAAAAAACTTATGTTTCAAAACAGTAGTTCCCTATTTTTATGTCTGTTCCAGAAGCATTTATTCTCAATTCTGGTTATTTTCCTTTAGAATTAACTCTATATTTCTGAATAACTTCTGCTGTTTTTTTAGTTGTTAATTTTAGACATTATTTCTTGACCTCTTGCAATGGTAGATGAGTAAATAGTCCTCTCCCTCCCTTGCTGTTATGCTTCCAACATCATCGATGTCAGTTTTAGTTAAACAGGTCAAATAGTCAAGGTTTATATTATTGTGGCAAAATATTCATGAGTGGAACAATTAATGCCCAGTCATCATCATGAGAAGTGCTTTCATGATTCTTTGTTGTTGTTAATCTCGAGAATTGTAGGCTAGTCTTTCTTGATGGTTTTAATGTTTCCTAATGCTTTAACATTTCTGCCACGTGTCCATCAATAACATTTTCCTAGTGCTGAAACCCGTGGGGTTCATTCTTGTGTTTCTCCTGGAGTCATCTCTGTTCTCGCTCAACCTGCATACGTCTGCTGGTCCCGCTGGGCAGCTGAACTCTGAGGACCTCGACCTCCTTTGCCGTGTTTCTGTGGTGGAATTTGTTTTCTGGATTTCTGTCTTCCTCTCTCTCAGCATGTATGCTCAGTTTGTGACAAATCCTTCAGTTGCTTTCCAATAAAATATTATGGGAGGTAAAGCTCTTGAGAACCTGAACATAAGAAATACGTTTATTTTCCCTGGACACAATCAAGTTTGTATGGGTATGAAATCCTAGACTTTTATCATTTTCCCTGGATTTTTGAAGGCATCGCTTCATCGTTCTCCTGCTTTAGTGCTGCTGAAGAGAAGCCCAGTGTCTTGCTGAGTTTCTGTTCCTCCTCTGTGGTCCTTTTTTCTCCTCTCTGGAAGTGTTTAGTATATTTATGATTTTTAAAAATTAAGTAGTATGTCCTTTGTAGGCCTTTTTTCATTCACTGGACACTCAGTAGGTGATAAAGGTGATTCCTATCCTTTATATGATAAATTTTCTTGAATCATTTCTTTCCCTCTTCTGAAATCCCCAACTTTCTGTTCTCTCTTTGTATAAGTTGGGTCTTAGTCATCTTAGAATTTTTCTATGGCTTTTGTATTTTCCATGTGAATATTATTATTGTTTTGCTTTCTGGGACATTTTCTTGATTTTAACTTTTGGTCCATTATTGAATTTCTAATATTAGTGATCATGTTATTTTTAATTTCTAGTAGCTCTTTCTTGGCTTTTATATATAAAATTCTGTTGTTTTATTTTACAGATACAACCTCTACTTTTACCTCTCAGAATATATAGTAATTATAAGGATATTTATTTGTTTGATGTTTAGTTTTTCTGTTCCCTGAATTGACTGTTTTGTTGTTGTTGTTTGTTTTAGGTTCTGTCTTACTGGCTATTATGAATATTGCTTCAGTGAATATTCCAGTGCATGTTTTTAGTTTTGGGTTTATACCTAGGGGTAGAATTGCTGGGTCATAGAGTATGCGTCATTCAGTAATACCAAATAGTTTTCCACAGTGATTACACAAACTTACAGTCTACTAGCCGTGAACAGTTCCTTCAAATCCTGGCAACTCTTGGTATTGTCAGTCTTTAAAATTTTAAACATTTTAATGTGTGTTCAGGAGTATTTCATTGTAGTTTTAACTTGAATTTCCTTGGTAACTAATGATACTGGACACCGCATACATGTTTATTGACCATATAGCCTATTCAAGTCTTTTATGTACTGTTGTATTACGTTATTAAGTTCTTGGTCTTTTTTTTTTTTTCCATTTACTTGTGGGAGTTCTTTATATATTCTGAATATGAGTCTTTTGTAGGATATATTTCTCAAATATCTTTTCGCAGTTTGTGACTTACCTTTTTTATACTTTTAATTTCTTTTGACAAATATAAGTTCATAATTTAAAGAGTTGGGAGGTGGGATAGAGACTGGGAGGGTTTGTCGGGGGAGCTTATGGAGTACTTGTAATATTCTGTTTCTTCATCTGGGTGGTCGTCACAGGAGTGTGTTTGCTTTGTGAAACTTCAGTGAGCTATATGCTTGTTTTTTTTAAATATACTTTTTTGTATGTAATACTTCCATACTTCCAGTTACAAAAAGTAAAATATACTTAATTTATCAATCTCTTCCTTTGTATTTCTGTGAAATGTTTTAAGAAAATTTTTCCATGCGTCTATGCCATGTGCATTTCTTTTATTTTGACTTCAGCTTAGACATTTCTGGGCACTTTCCTGCCTGTGTAAGGAAGTATATTCAAATGGAGCCACAATTTTTGAACAACTATAGGAAAGTAGGAGATATGCTTGTTTATTTTAATTACTGACTTTGTAATCTTCTACTTGGCTTGATAACAGATTATGTCTGATTCATTTGTGACCAATAGCTTAACACCCTCTTTCTTATATTCTGTTATCTTAAAACATTAAGGATGTTTTCATATTTTTCTTCATTACTCCAGGGCTTTGTACAAATTAAATGCTTTGTAAATAAAGTATAAACAGCAAATAGCTGTTGTATGAGATCATAGTGTCTTTTGTTTTTGTTTGGAACTGCTGAGTTAACTTTGTGCCAATAAACTCTAGTTCATCATAATAAAAAAAATTCTTTTTGCCTACTCCAAGTTTATCAGCATATTCCCCTGATTTCTAAAAGCTTTGTTTTACTTTTGCATTTAGCTCTACAGTCCATCAGTAATTGACTTTTGTGTATGATGTCAGGTGGGTTTTTTTTTTCCCAATTGACCCAGCACTGTGTACTGAAAAGACCGTTGCTTTTTTATTGCTCTACATTGTCACCTCTGTCATATGTGAAATGTCGTATGAGAAATGTCAAATGTCAAATGAGAAAGTGTGACAGTCCTGTGAAAGTCAGTTTTTTGGACTCTCATTCTATTACTTTGGTCTGTTTGTACATGTGAATCAGTTTCTAGACTATGTTCTTTTTCATTGGCCTGTCTTCTTTCCCCATACCACACTGTCTAAATTACTGTCATTTTATTAAAAGTCTTGGTATCTGGTAGTGTGAGTTTTCCAGCTTTGTTATTCTTTCTTCAGGATTATCTTGGTTAGTCTTGGCTGTTTGCATTTCCATATAAATTTTAGACTCAGCTTGTCCAGTTTTCTCTAAAACCTGCTAGGATTTATATCTGTAGCAGTTTGGAACAGTATTGATAATATTAAGTCTTAAAATTCGTGAATCTTGTATATCTCTCCATTAATAGTTTATAGTTTTCAGTCTAGAGCTCTTAAACATCTTTAATTGATTTCTAGATATTTGATGTTTTGTGATGCTACTCTGATTCCATCTTTAAAAATTTTTCTATTTGTTTCGATATATACAAATAAGTTGATTTTGTAGATTGACTGTATTCAGTTATCTTCCTAAATTCACTGATTAAACAATCATTGAGCCTCTTTGTCTTTATACATGAATAAACACGTCATCTGCAAATGAATTTATTTCTTCCTCACTGGTCCTTAAACCTTTTTATTTTCCTTGACTTACTTCACTGGTTAGGACTTTCAACACAATCTTCAAGAAATGAAAACAGATGTACTTATCTCATTTGTGATACCCAGCAACATTCCTAGTGTTTTTTTATTAAATATGATGGATACTGTAGTTTTTTGAAATTAATTCCCCTTATCAGATTAAGGAAATTCACTTATATTCTTAGTTTTTTCACTGAGAATATTTTTCGTGAATGAGTATTGAATTATACCAAATTCTTTTTCTCTAAATAGTGAAATGATAAAATGATTTTTTATTTCTTATTTTGTTAATATAGTGAATTAAAGTGATTGGTTTATGCTGCTTATTTTTTTATTTTTTTATGTGAAACAAACTTGAATTCCTGGATTCAGCCCAGTGTGGTCCTGATGTAGTATCATTGTTATCACTGTTTGGATTTGTGGTTATTTTGTTTTGGACTTTTGCATTGATATTTATGAGAGAGATGGACTTGCATTTTTCTTTTCTCATAATCATCTTCTCAAGCTTTAGTATCTAGGCTTTTCCGGCTTTGTAAAATAAGCCAGGAGGTTATCCCTCTTTTAATGTTCTCTGGAAGAGTTTGTGTCACATTGGTACTTTTTTTAAAAGTTTGAAAGAATTAATTATGAAGCTGTCTCAGCCTAAGTATTGTTTTTTAATGGGAAAGCTTAAAGTTACACATTGAATTTAATAGGTACATGGATGAATATTCATATTTTCTGTTTCTTCTTATACAGATTTCGAGAACATGTTTTCTCGGAATATATGCATTTCATAATTTTTTAATTGAGTAATATAAAATTGTTCATAATACTTTCTGGTAATATTTTAAATATTTATAGTATCTGTTGTGGTATCCTGTTTTCTCTGACTTTGGTAGTATCTAGATGAAAGGTGAAATGAAGTATTGGGGAGAACTTTCTTAACAAGCTTTGAACTTAGTCTATGCGTTCACTTTCCCCCATGGAAATTAAAAATTGTAATTTTATCATCAAATTTATTGACATTTATTATATAGAAGTTTGTTAATTATAATGGGTTACACTTTGTTTGACACTGTCTCACAGTAATCTTATAGTAATATTGGAACCTTTCTTAATATCTATATTTGCTTGTTATTTCTTCACCCTTTCTTTTTTATTTTTAGCTTTCTGAGTTCCTGTACTTTTAGATAACGTTTCTTGCATAAAACATTTAGTTGATTTTTTCCTCATCTGAACTGACAGTCTCTTCTTATTTTATAAGTGAGTTTTCTATTACACTTACTGATAGCACAGACATGTTTGGTCTTGATTCTGTCATTGTGTTTATATACTTTTATTAATATTTTATTGTCATTTTTTGGTATTGCTGTTTACGTTCTGTGGCATGGGTTTTCCATTTAAATCCATACTTCCGATAATTTTGAGGATTTGTAACCCGATTTTAGTTTTTGTGGTTGCTTAATGTCACATTTTAAATAGTAAATATATACCTCTTAAAAGTTGGTATTTTGTATCTGTTGCTGTTCCACTATTAAAATATGAGGAAGTAGCCCTGGCTGGTGTGGCTCAGTGGATTGAGTGTTGGCCTGTGAACCAAAGGGTCCCAGTGCAATTCCCCAGTCAGGGCACATGCTCGGGTTGCAGGCCAGGTCCCCAGTAGGGGGCACATCATGAGAGGCAACCACACATTGATGTTTCTCTCCCTCTCTTTCTCCCTCCCTTGCCCTCTGTCTAAAAATAAAATAAGTAAAATCTTTAAAAAATATATGAGGAATGAACGTACATTATTGAAATTAGTTTCAAGAAAGCTTTCCTAGGCAGGCTCTCTGGGACCTCCCTCCCTGTTCATGTGTGCATCTGTACTTTTCTCTCCCCAGACTCTCAGGGCCCCGGGGGAGCAGTGGGTGGCGGCAGCTTGTCCCAGACTAACTCCCTGAGTCTGTTCCCAAGGCCCCCTTTTCTCTCGCTCTCCAGCGAGCTGACAGCAGACCGGTGTGGCCCGTAGTGTTTCCCTAGAGCCAGAGCGGCCCCGCCTCGGCGCCCCCTGTT
Source organism: Mormoops blainvillei (assembly GCA_004026545.1). Lineage (NCBI taxonomy): Eukaryota > Metazoa > Chordata > Mammalia > Chiroptera > Mormoopidae > Mormoops > Mormoops blainvillei. The sequence goes on along the minus strand of PVJD01001888.1, from coordinate 73,888 downwards.
GCTGCTTCTACCCAAGCCCGCCCTTTGTTTCACTGTCCCCAGCCTTAATAAACGTACTCTCAAAACCAAAAAAAGGAAGGAAAGGAAAGTAGAAAGGAAAAGGGAAAACAGCAAAGAAAGCTTTTTCTTAAGGTCATCTCTTCTGATAAACAATAATGATACTGAAAGCTTTTTATTACAGATTGGAGTTCTGCCGCTGAGTGGGTTTTGAAATCATTAATTTATTTATTCAGCAGCATTTATTGCAGGTGCTGTGTAAACACAAACATCTGACATGCACCCTATCCACATAAAACTTTCAATACAGCAAGAAAAGAAAAACACTGAACAAATAACTCTCCAGGCGTGTGGAACTGTGACAAATAAGTGAAATGAAGAAGCATACCTAAGTCCCTATATGAGCTGATTATGTGTTAATAAGAAAATTACTATTACAACTTTTCCTGTGAGAGTAGCATATGAGAAACTTACAGGCATCATGAATGAGTGCTCTCACTCTGTGGTCATCTTAGGACAGTGGTACCTTTCGAGGCATTTGTCAAGTATTACAGGCCCATGTTGTGTGAGTTAGATGCATCACGACAGAATTGAGACAGGCAACCATAGCAGATGGTGACCGTCCCCCCATCCTCTCCAACTCTTTTTAGCCTTTGGCTTCATTCTTCCATCCTCTTTAGCCCCAAGTGTTATCTTTAGCCTTAACAAGAGATTACTGTAGTTTGCATGGCCACATGAATCAAGTTTTTCCTTGATTTACATAATAATTTTCTTGTTATTGTCTAGCCCTTTCTCCCTGGGCCACTCTCACAAAATAAGGGGGTAGCTCACGTTGACTTTTGATGTTTACAGGCCATGGTGTTTAAGTTAAGTTGGGTTTTGCTGACCAAAATTAGATAACCCAAATATCATATGGGGTTGATTTGAAGAAGAGCAGCTTACAAACGACAGTGAATTCCTTCTGGGCAGGAAACTCTGTCCCACTGTATAGCCCTAACACTGTCCTGCATATTTAGCTTTGCATGAGTCAGTGAATATGAAGTGTAGTTTTCTGGGTTTTGCTACATGATGAGATCCTTTGTTCTTTGATTAGATTTAACAGAAGCCTTAGGCAGGTGAGTAAGGTGTTCACTTACGCACTTATGAGTAACTTAATGTTAGGTGAAATCCTAACATTAGAAAGCATCCTGAGGAATTCAGTAAAAAATTTATATTTTTCAGAGTTTTCTCATTTTTTTCACTGTTTTTATAACCTTCTGAGATAAGGCAGTTACTAGTGTTCCTGTTTTATTGGTGAAAATACAAAGCGATCAAGTGACTTACCTAAGACAGTGCATCTGTTTAGTGACTGAGTCAGGAATAAAGCCCCCAAACTAGTGTTCTTTCTCTTACCCTGTACTCCCTCTGCTTAGCCACAAATTCATCATATAAACACTTGAGTGCCAACTATGTGTCTAGCGTCATGCACTTGACAGAGATGAATTAAGTGCGCCGATTAAAACTCTTAAAATGGTGAGATTTTAAAGGTATATATCACGTCTTAGGTATTTTAAGTATTTGTTTTCCTTACAAAAAAATGCCAGTAGTCTTATTTCTCTGATGATTACTGTTAGAAGTTTTAATTTTTAATGTTTGAAAATATTAAACATACAGAGAGCCATCATAAAAGGCAGACTTTCTTAAGTCTTCCGACAGCCCCTGATTGCAGCAGAGAAATGGGATAAAGTAGGCTTGACGTGGGGATTGGATTTGGCAATTAGAAGGTTGCTGTGACCTTGGCAGGTCAGTGTTAATACAAGAGTAGGAGGATAGTCCAGGTTAGAAGGAACCAGATGAATGGAATGTGAGGAAATAAGACAAAGTTTCCCTCCTAGTGGAAGGAGGAGATAGAGATGGTTTACGGGAGAAGTAGTGAGAATAAGCAATTTTTAGGTTATCAGTGATTGAGTATTATCTGTCACTTCAGGGGACAGTGCCTGAGGAGAGGAAGAGGAAAGGGAAAATGGGAGAGGAAAAGTTGGGCAAACTGATGACACAAGATGAGGAGGAGGCAGGAGGAGATGGGACCAAGAACCGAGCGCAGGGACAGCCTTAGAAAGGTGGTGGAGCCAGGAGCAAGTGAGGGAGTGTCAGTGAAATGGTGCGGAGGGAGTGTGAGGTAAGGGGGTATCTGAAGAAACTTAGAACTTTAGACTTGAGGTCCTGGTTTTTATAGTTTGCTATAGAGTTGATTATTACTACCTTCTTGACTTAGGAGCTAATATTCAGTTTATGGTATTTAAAATAAACAATAAGAGATCAGAGTTCAGATATGTCAGGTACAGATAAACTTTATGTACTTTCATTATTGAAATTTCAGTGTTTCTTTATAATTTTTTTCTGATGGAGATTATAATTTCATAAGGCGCAAGGGAAGATGCATTTTAAGACAATAAATGAGGGCTAAAATAAGTTTTAAGTTTTCGTGTGCCTCAGTTTGGTGAGATGCTTTTTCTCCGGGTTTTTAGTTAGAATTGGCTGGGCCCTACTGATAGCTACATACTAAGTGTTTACAGAAATTAACATGTTCATGATCGGTTCTGTTTTGTTATTGTACCTATGCTCGAACACCTAAAGTTATTCTGAATGGAGCTGTGCCTTTCTTAGTATCAGTCACAGATTAGCACATGTTTAATTTTTAAATTAAAAAATTAAATTTTTCAGAAAGCTCCTTTCTGAAAGGAGCTCAGAAAGCTCCTTTTAAGTTTTGCACATACAGATGCTTTCTAGCATATGGGATGGGACATAAACTGTCATGTTTCAGTTTGGAAGTATACGTTCCAATATGAACACTATTATAAATGTTTCTAGCATCCCAGGCCAGCCCACAAAAGACGGCTGAATCTAAAGTATGTCTGAATTTTTAAAAATAATTATTGTTTATAGCCATGTTCCTATCAGAAAAGCATTACGTTTCAATCCCTAAAGTAAGAAGCTCCAAACCACTTAGGGGTGGCTCTTCTAAGGCCCAGGAATCAGTCTCCAGGAGAGTGGAGACAGGAGCTGGCTGCAGTGACGGCAGGTGCCAGCCGAGGGGCCTCCCTCCCTCCCTCCCTCCGTTCAGCTCTTGAGAAGTGGGCCCCTGCCGTTGTAAACCTGCCCTCCTGTCCTCTTCTTCTGGACCAGTGGTCCTCAACCAGGCTTGATTTTGCCCCCAACTCTTGCTCCCTCCCCCGCATACCAGGGAAACTTGGCCAAGTTGGGAGACATTTTTAGTTGTCACAGATGTGATGGCGCCGCTGGTGCCCAGCAGGTGCAGGCCAGGGGTGCCGCTAAGCATCCACAACAGAGCCGCCCAACCCCAGTGTCTGTGGTGCGGAGACCAAGATGCGCTGCTCTGGACCATTGCTACCGGTTCAAGTCCTTCTCCTCTTCACGGCAAGACAGAAATGTAGTTTGTGTTCCCTGATTCTCTTCTGCCGTCTATTCTTGAAAAATGCTGAAAACCCTTTTGAGGTTTTTCTAAAGGCTTTACTGTCATCACAGCATGGAAATAGAGGGGGTAAAAATAACAAAATTACAGTTTCAGGAAATCTTAATTAAAAGCTATCCATGTTATCCACTGGACTTGACTCACTGAATGGAATCTCTGGGGCTGAGGCCTTGGAATATGCATTTTAAAGAAGCCACTGTGCTTGTTCTCCTCCATAACAACATTTAGGAATAGTGGCTTGTCCTCTCTGTCTCACCTCCTTGTCTTTGCTCAAGCTATTTCCTTGGCTTGGAGTGGCTTTTCCTTCTCTGTTGAATTCTTACACACTTCTCAAGAGCTACCTCTTCCTAAAAGCCAGCAAGATTCTCCCAAATTGAAATTAATTTTGTATCTTTATTATAGCACTTACTACAGTCTTCCTTGTAGAGTTTTGCTACTTTTCCACCAAACAGTAAACTCCTGGAGGGCAGTGATTACCAGTTATCTTTGTAACAATTAGAATATTTTGCATATAAGGGGCACTAGAAGAACATTTGTTGAATTTGGATCCATCTTTTAATTCAGGGGTTCCCAGTCCTTAGACTGTTGGGAAGCAGGGCTGCAAGGGAAGCTCCGCCTCCTGTCTGCACACCCCGTGTCCCCCCCTCCCCCCGCCCCCCGCCCCAGCCCAGTCCATGGAAAAATTGGTCCCTGGTGCCAAAAAGGTTGGGGACCGCTGCTTTAATTACTCTTTTCCACTAAACCATCCTGCCTGACCTCCCCAAATGAGTGCAAGTCCCTCCAGAGTATGTATGATTAAGTGCGGGTAACGGACAGGACTAAGAATGACCAGGACCAGCCTGAGCTCTCCGCGCAGCAGAATGGGGGGTGTTTGTGGTCCCGCCTTCTTCCTCACCCCCTTCTTGCATATCCTTTGTCAGGCAAGTTGAACAAGTCCCTCAAAGCCCCAGGTAAATCCGCAGCAATGAAGAAAAGGCCACTGGGTTGGTTTTACTTTCAGGAAAACAGGTTTGATCGTTCCTCTTGCTGAAGCAGCACCTTTCGTTTCACACCATCACGCTTGTCCTCTGGGACTTGGAGACAGAGTCCACCAGTGCTTCCGCTGGTGTCACAGTGGTGCTTACTGTGTCCGCTCTGGAGCAGAGGTCTAGAGATGGATTCCAGTTTCTAGTAAACTGTTTCTCCCAAGTTCTCCTGCCTCAGTCACTGGTATTGTAGGCGCTTTTGTGGTTTTGCATGACTTTTAATCCCATCCTGTGCTTCTCTGTCAACTGACAGCATCAACAGACCACTGTCAGTTTAAAGTGATTCACAGATGGGTGCTGTCAGTTCTCTTGTATACTGGAGGGTGACAAAGAGAGCAAGATATTAGAGGCAGCTGGAGGGTCTGATTAGTGGGGGGATTCGAAAGGGGTGTAATAATGGAGGGTGATAGCACATTTTGGGAGTCTTTCTAATTATTAAATTGTTGCCCCTTAAAAGTTTTACATTGATTATTTGACCTCACACTGGGCAGCAGAGTAAAGCTGAGGAAATCATTGGATTTGACAGGGGAGATCAGATTTTCAGGGGGTGTATGTTAGGATTTATGAAAGCAGTAGTGTTCACGAAAGTGTGGCGGAAGAGACGAGATAGCTGTCGGGGGGGCTCCTTAAAAATTTAGAGAGACCCATTTTTCAGTATTTTTGTCTTTGGATTTGTAATGATTTTGGAAGTAACATGGTAGGAAGAACTCCATATAACCATTAATCACCTCGTAAAAATATGGAATTCATAAATTAACAGATCAGGAGATTTTAAATGGCAGTAGGGAGAGACCTCTCTTCCTCTCCAATCCTGCAGAGCTTTCAGGGCTATAAAGTGACCAAAGGTAATGAGAAAAGGGCATTGAATTTGGTGAGTTGCTGACTTTCAGAGTAAATGTAGTGAAAATTCCTGGACAGGGAACGGGCCTGAAGGAATGGAGGTAGTGCATGTTGATCATTCCTTGAGTGATTGGCTTGGGGGAAAAAGAGAAAATGGTATTTGTGTCATCCGGATAAAATCACAGAGAGTATAATCCCAGCACCCTGAAGAATTCCCTGTGCTGACCCTCCGTGGTCAGACCCTTCCTCCCTCGCTAACCCCTGCCGTCATCCCTGCCGTTTCTTCTTTTACAGAATGTCATACAGGGTGGCTCATACAGTATGTAAAAGACTGGCTTCTTTCACCTAGCAGAATGACTGCGCTGTGTACATTTTAAAAATATTTTAAAATCCAAAGCACAGCCCCTCCTCAAAACAAAACTGGTAGGAACCCAAGAAGACTAATACAGAGAAGGCGAGTCAGGAACATGCACGGTGGGGTAAAAGCAGGCTTACAGTTCTTATGGAAAACAGTACTGTTATTAATAAATAATTAAGAGTGAACTCTGTGTTTTGTGTACTCATGACTGTAAGCCTACTTTTGCCCCATATTGAGGTGTAAACATGAAGGTATAAACATTATCTTATGAAGACTGTTTCAGTTCTCATGAAAATTAGGTGAGCTTACTAGGTTTGAATAGTGGTGCAAAAGGATGGAAAAGAGGGCAGTGGAGACCTTGACCACTTAAAAGTTGTTTTCTTCAAACCAGCCAGCCTCCTTCTCTGACCTTCCCTCTTCTTCCACCTCCTTTGGGGGTTGCGGTTGGAGAAATGCATACATAAACACACTTACATGAATACGTATATCTGCATTTTCATGAAGGAAGCATTTCAGTTGTAGAGGTCATTCATGCCTGTCAGAGTGGACTTCAGATTTACTTGAAGACATCTGATGAGCGGTGGTACCAGGAGTTGTAATGTACAGCCATATGTTCGTTTCTCAGTCCAAGACTTATTTCGTGAAATTTTTCTGCCTCGATTTTTTTCATTGTTTTTCTTCAAATTAATAGGAATTTTAAAATTAAGAATTAAAAATTATAGAATGTAAAAAATTTAAGTTTTGATATTTTAGAATTGGAATTTTTAGATGTAAAATAATCATCTGTATGTAATTTTCATACTTTGTTTTTTGGTAGTGTTGATTAATTTTTTGCAAATGAAAATTATATATGATTTTATTATAAAAGTGCTTATTATTTCATACTCAGTGATTCCTCCGAATATGTTTTCATTAGAAATTAACTGGTTTTTTGTTTTCCTTACCTCTTTTTATAGTTGTGACATTCAAAACTTAGATGATGTTATTCCCCTAAAGAGGAAATAGAAAGCAGGTGGGGGTTTCTTGGGACATTTATCACATTCTTCAGTTATAATCTTCACCTAACTACTTTTCACCCAGGATGATTAATGTATTTATGTCCTCATATATGTTGACTGCATATTCATCTCATGACAATTTGTAGGGAGATGCAAGGAGATCTTACCATGTACCAGAGGCCCTCAGAGGAGAGGGATTATCCTTGGTGCTAGCATTGAAGTTATTATAAATCCAACATAATACTATTCTGCCATAAATACAAGTATTTTATTGCATCTTTGCATTTATCTTGGGGGGGGGGTGGCAGTTATCTGATACTTTTTATATAGCTGGAGGTCAGAAATGGAAGCCCGGAAAGCCCTCAGAATGGTCCAAATTTACGAAAATTAGACATCCTAAACCTTAGGTTTACTTTGTGACCGGCGCTTTACATGTACTGCCCTGTTTAATCCCCACAAGGATCTGACGTGATAGTCATTGCCACCACAGCTTACAGAAGAGAAAATGGGAGCTCCCGAAGTCACGGCACTTGTCTGGGGCCATACATACATCTGGAGCTGGGGTTTCAGCTTGGGTTTCTGCGTACCTCAAGACCCTCATTCTGAGTCCAGTTACCCTCTTACTTAGTCATTCACATGAATGTGTGTGACAGGCCTTGGGTATCGACAGTTAAAGATAGACGTAGGGAGTCCTACGGAATTCCTTTATCTGTTTTGTGGGCTGCAGGAGATAGGAAACAGACTAGAAAAAGATGAAAGCTTGAGGACAAAGGCACTATATTATCTACTGTTGCATCCACAGGGCAAGCACAGCACGTAGTGGGAGCTCAGAAATACGTGCTGAGTGGGTCAGTGACAGTAGTGAGAAGCAGCAGCCAGCCAGGAGGGGGAGTGAAGCACAGGAGGGTGTAACATCAAACGGCAGAGCTGTCTCGGCTCTTTAGAGCCTGGAGAAGCACTTGTAACCCAGCAGCCGCACAGGGCGTGAAAGGCCTCCAGAGCCTCACTGGCGCCCAGAGGGCTGACCTGTAGCCGCTGAGTGGCGAAGGTGACCCAGGCTCTGTACAGCAGGGAGGCGAGAGGCGGTCACTCAGGGATGTGGCATCTGTTTTAACAAAAGCAAGGAAGTGTGTAAAACATTTTAGAAAAGTTCCCATAAAGAGATGGGCCTTTTTATTTTCCTCCTAAAGTGCTAAAGTGCTAAACCTGATTGTCTTGGAAAAATCACAGGTGGATGAACTCTTTCCCTGATGATACTGGATAAACAGGCGTTACATAACGCAGTCTGCTTTCTTTCCCCTGACAAGATATAACCTTACATTTTTATGCCAAATGAAGCTTAAAAAATTTAAGTTGTAGTCTTTGGAAGATACCTATAAAGAAATATATGTAGTATATAACAATCTATAGTACTGTGATAAGTGAATAACAAAACTTTTTTTTTGAGTACTATCATTTGAAAGAATGATGATGTGTTGAACTAGTTCCTGTTTGGAGTATCATTTAGCTTTTTGTAAGAAAAATACGGGGACATTAGCAAACTGTTGAAATGATTTCAGTTTCATTATTCAACAGCATCGATGCGCTACTTTCTTGTTCCGAGAATGTATCTATTAACAGTGATGTTTTGCCTTACAGCTTTTCTGGGAGAAGAGGCTACAAGGACTTAGTGCATCAGATGTAACAGAGCAAATTATAAAAACCATGGAACTACCTAAAGGTCTTCAAGGTATTACCTGAGTTCAGCTGAGCAGCACCCACTGTGTGCCAGGCTCTGTGTTAGGTGCTGTGGAGTCAGAATTGATTGAGACGAGGTCTGTCCTTGGGGGGATGGTAATGCCTTGCTGGACCCCGGGCCTCCTCTCCTGTGTTAGTAAACCCAGGGGAAAAGTAGGTGAAATGCTTGTATGTTGCAGGGATGTTTCAGGGCAGTGCATTACCCAGCATTTTTTTCTGTGTAAAAATGTTGGCTTTAGGTTAGGTTTCTCATGTAAATTAACCCATGTGCTTTTAGAACCAAGTACATCTGAGTGGCAGAATTTCCCAAGCTTCCTGCTTGTGCAGCTTCTGGCCCCACCCTAGCACTTGCTCTTTCTTGTCACTTATCGAAAGAACAGCTAGCAGCTCCCCTCTGGCTGTCCCTCCACAAACTGCTGCTGCAGACGGCAGTGGGAGCAGGTGCACCCTGTTCAGGAACAGCAGGCAGTGGGATCGGGAGTTGGAGGCCCCAGTTGCTAGTGTGCCTGTCATGTCATGTAATTCCAAGTTCTAGAGAAGCATTATTTTTCAAGTGTGAGGACCTCAGCTTCTAAGTTTTGATGTATTATGGATTGCTTAAAAATCCTCATAATTCATGGGTAGAATGTTTGTCTTATCCCTCTCTGCTTTTGGAAATTATTGCTTTAACTGGTTTAACACATTTACGACTTTTAAGCAGTGCATTAAATGTTGCCATAGTGGCCAGTCTCTTAAAAGTAGGCAAGGTGTGCAGCTATTAAGTAAATCTATTAACTTGGATATTTTGTGAGGCGTGTGAAGAAACTATTAAATTTGTAGGTATAGCATGCTTGCATTGACTTCTCCTTTTGAAGCCTCCAGACAAAGAGGATAAGTGTCGAGATATTGCTAGAAATTAATATTAAAAACTAAAGGAGAAACCATTCCAGGAATAGCTCAAGAGTACATTAACCTTGCTTGAGGAAATGTAGCTAACTTTTCAAAAGTTTAGAAAAAAATTTGGAAAATATATTTTAAAAGTTATGTTAAAATTCTTTTGAAGTGCTCAGCTATTTTCTTACCATTTCTTTAATGTTAAGGTTTTGGTGTATAATAACTATTAAGGAGATATTATATATAATCCTTTTCTCCTTTGGCTTATTTCAATTTTAAATATATGAACATTAAATGAATATAAAGATATTGGTTGTTTTAGGAAACATAAGGTTTGCGTAGAACATCTGGCGATTTCCTTTAACAAGTACGAATTTCTGATTGCAGGAGTTGGTCCAGGTAGTAATGACGAGACCCTGTTATCTGCTGTTGCCAGTGCTTTGCACACAAGCTCTGCACCCATCACAGGGCAGGTCTCCCCTGCTGTGGAAAAGAACCCTGCTGTTTGGCTCAACACATCTCAACCCCTCTGCAAAGCTTTCATTGTCACAGATGAAGACATTAGGTAAGGTAGTCTGACCTCACTTCAAAGACTTGCTTTTTACATTTGATAAATTGCACGCTGCCAGTTGGGTTCAGTGGCATATGTAGCGATGCACACGTAACTGGGACAGTTATATGTGTATTTACAGAGCTTTTGTGAAACCAATGGAAGGTGATACAGACATTTAAAACAAACATGTTGAAAAAGGTAGAAGTGGTGTGGATAAGGGTGTCATCGTGATCATGTTCAAAGGACAGGACAGTTGTACTCTCTCCTTATCACTTTTGCAGTATCTTTTGCAATTTGGGGTCCTTGCTTTCACCGACTATGCCTTCTTGCATTGCTTCTTGCATTGGTGTGTCTGCAAAGCAGCCTCTCTTTAAAGCAGAGCACAGTCATGCTGCTTTAAGCTCGGTTGTGTTTTCAGTGTTTAATTTACTTACTTTGATTATGGTTACCTCGCTTTAGCTTGATTTAGAGATTTATTTATCTCTGCGTCCGAGGAAGGATTTAAGGTGCAGAGAGAGAGAAACACAGACACGTGTGCGCGTGCACACTCTCTAAAGCAAATGGGAAAGATGCAGCAAAGGGCAAAGCAATAAAAGAGAACTGGGAGTAAGGAGAGGGCACAAGCTATTAACGTCTTTTACTTTTTCTGAGGCTGAGCCACAAATCAGGTTTTCAGTAGCTCGTAGTGAAAGGAAAGCACACAACTCAAATCGATAATGCCCAGACAGCCTAAGCGAGCCATTGCTCAGAAGCAGCAGCACCGCTCTAGGCAGGAAGACCCCCAGGACATTCTTATAAGGGGTTTGTGAACTTGACTATCATTACTTTATAATGATAATGTAGCACACTGTGTTTTCTTTAAAAATACAGCAAGTGTATATATATCTCATTGTTTCTGTCCTCTGAATGTAAATCAGAAAGCTTTCCTGGGCATTATTCCTAGACAAAACCAGCAGATGGCACTTTTGAATCATATAATTTACAAATATGAAACATATTTGTATTTTTTTTTCTGAATCCATCCATGTAAGCTGGCATGAGAATGTTTTTAAATGCATGAGTCTAACTAGGTTTATAATTTTGTTTAAACCTTTTTAGATTTACAGAGATGTAGAGTGGTTCAGTGGTGCATTCATTCAGATGCCTCAATTACATGGAATTTATGATCAGCATTATTTTTTAAGAAAAACAAAATGTAAAATCAAAGAGAGGAATCAGCTTGCTTTTTGGCTTATTCTTACCCTTAAGGAGGGAAATCTGTCAGGAGACAAGTTATTTTCTGTCTTGGAATCAGTAATCAGCAGGACTTCACCAGGACACGATGGTGTTGACTGAGGCTGCCTGAGCGGTCGCTGGGCGCTGTCGATGCTGCGGCACCGGGTCTTTTGAGAATAGCGGAAGCCGTCTGAAAGCCAGATCTGGACGATTTCCTTTTATCATAACCTTGTTTAACAAATTGCTCATTTGATTTAATTGTCATAACAAATTATTAAGCAAACATTTCTTGTTGAATTAGTATAGGTTCAAAATAAATTACTGCAAATGGAATTATTGCCGTTTCTCCAATTGTGTTGCCAATATTCTGTTTATATTAAACCTTCAATTAATAGTATATATTTTTTCAGCATCTTTGATAATATTTTCATCCATGAGTGTATTTGTTTTCTAATACTGAGTAACAGATTCTCGTAAACTTAATAGCTTAAAACAATGCCCTTTTATAGCTCACAGCTCTGTAGGTCCAAAGTCTGGGCCAGGCATGACTGGATTCTCTGCCCGGGTCTTACAGACTGAAGTCAAAGTGTCTGCTGGATCGCATTTCCTTCTCGATCCTGCGGGCCCCTTTCAAGTTCCGATGGTTGTTGCAGAATTCATTTCTGTGTAGTTGTAGGACTGAGACTGCTGTTTTCTTGGTGACTGTGGGGTGGGGAACGTTCTCAGCAGTTAGAGGCTGATGGCAGTTTCTTGTCCCATGGGTCCCACCACATTCCTTGTGCAGAGTTCAGGAGGGGCCAGCACCTTTCAAGGGCTCTTCTTATTGGGTCAGTACCTTTACGATAATTTCTTTTGATTGACTCAAGGTCAGTTGATTAGTAGCCTAATCATGGAGTTTTATTCCATCATAAGTGTGAGGTCTGCCTACCTTTGAGGGGAGAGAATTATACAAGGAGTATGAACAGGGGTTGGACAGGGGGCAGCTTGGGAACTGTGTTAGAATTCTACCTACCCCAGTGGGCAAATTCTTTAATTTCAGTGTTCATAAATGCGGGAAGTAATTCTCAAGACGAAAGAGAATCGTGGCAAATATTAAGAGTCTAAGATGTACTTCTCCAGCCAAAAGCACCATTCACTCCGTTTCCTTTGTCTTCCTAATGGAATTACTCTAGGGCAGTCATGCACATTCTCATACTCTATTATTAGGAGTGAGAGACTGCCAATGAGACCCATATGTCATTTGTCATAAACCTTGAGTCACTGAGCCGGAGGCAAGACTAACCATATAAGAAATAAACAATGTGTTCTTCTCGACCTTGCTGCACTACATGAAAATCTGTTGAACTCCAGTTTCTTTCAATATGACAGAGGCTGTAGAGCTCCGACTAAATCACTGGCAGCCTCCCTCTTTTAGAAAATTCACTTAAAATGTGGAGGTCTATACCTTTTAACATTTTGTGCAGTTTTCAGAGTTTTATAAAAATGACATAGAAGATTTTTGTGGCTACACAATATATCTTAACTTCACTGCTTTGGAGGTAGTCTCATGAGATAAAGAGACACGTGGGCTGGAGTATAGAAATGTAACTTTCCAACTGGCTGAGCACCCAAGGAGTGACTGCTCAGGGAATCTTAGGAATGTTCTGGAACATCACTCCTCTACCCTTCCGTTTCCCAGGTGTGGGCATTGCTGCAGCTCGTCTTCCTCAGTTGCTGATAGAGGAAAACCGCTTTTTTCCCCTGGTGGAGCCCTAAGTTCCTTGTTGCACCTCTCGTCACGGGATGGGGTGGGGCTTTTCCTCCCACTCAACATCCGTCCCCCCACCTCTGGTCTCAGGAGACAACAGGTTCTGCCTTCTACTCAAGGCTGACCTTGCCGCCTGTGCCTTTGCCTCTCTCTCCCCCTTCCTTGTTTTTTTCTGTGACTTTTATGCGCCAGTCTTCTCCCGTCTTCGGGGTTGCGTCCCCTTTGCCTCTCCACGTGGTTCTGGGTGTGACTTCCTGTTTACCGCCCTTGTTTGCTGGGCCTGTTTTAGTTAGGAGTCCCTCACTTGCCTATCAGGAAGCAACTCTCAAATTTTTTCTGCTCTTTTGAGATAAAGTGCATACCAATAGCCTTTATCCCTGTGCTTTGTTCTCTAATGGCTCAGAACCTTTTTAAAAATGACTTGGTGTTATTAACTCTCTTGAGGGTTGCAGTCACCAAGACACAGAGACACTTGTGCCATGTTGTTGACGTACTCGACCCATCTCAGTTGAAGACCTGCTTTTCAGTTTCTGTCCTGGGTGCAGAGGAGCATGTGGTCTTTTTCCCTCAGGCCTGGGAACCCAGGAGACAGCTTGGCTGGCTCTCCGGTTCCGGCCCAGGATGGCAGGCTGCCTCCTAGCCCGCCCCGCCCTCTGCCTCCATTCTCCACGTTTCATTGAGCAAGTCTCTTATTCATTTGCCATGTGACTTTCTGTTCTATGCCTGCTTCGGAGCTATTTCTAATTACCCTTTGTAGGAATAACACCAAGTCTTCATGTATTTGAGCTCTTGAAGTTGAAGAAAAGGTCATTGAAATAAATCTACTCCTAGCAGAGTTCTCTGCGAGCTGAGGGATGCCCGCTCCTCTCCTGTGTGGTGTGGTTTCGTGAATGTAGAAGCAGCTCTGGCTAAGTGTAAGGAAAAGGAAATGTGTTTTTCTCAGGAGTGTTCATGATTTGAAGTAAAGAGAACTTCTGTAGCAGTTTCATATTTCTATTACTTGCCCAGTGACCCGTGTCTTTTCGTTCTGTTGTTACAAAGGAAACAAGAAGAGCGAGTACAACAAGTGCGTAAGAAATTGGAAGAAGCCCTGATGGCAGACATCTTGTCACGAGCTGCTGATACAGAAGAGATGGATATTGAAATGGACAGTGGAGATGAAGCTTAAGAACATGGTCAGGTGAACTAACACCAGAGAGAGAAGGGCTGGAAACTGCCGATGTTTTCTTGTCTTGCTTTTGACGATCATCACCGTCCTCAGCAGGGAATAAGAAGGCATGGGCTGTGCATGAGCTCTTGTTTGGCCCCTCTCTGTAGCTAAGGACCAGATCAGTTATTGCAGACATTTGTTCTCATCGTGTGAAGACATTCATAGCCCCACGGCCTCTTGAAAGGGATCGCATCTCCTTTATTAAAACAGTGGAAAACCACCAAGCTGTCCTTAGAGAAAAGCGGGGAGGAAGAGCAGGGCTCTGCCCAGTGGGGAGGAATGACCACTGGAGGTGAAGGTGTGAAGAGGGCTGTCACCTCCACCACACCAGCTTTCTGGGGTCTGTTTTCTCCCCTTTACAATTATGGCTGCAAAATAGGCAAAATCCCTCCCTTTTCTAGAACCTCTCTAGCATAGATTTGATGCAGGAAGAATGAGGACATTACAAATTATAATAAATAGGTTACCTTAAAAAGTACAGATTTTGATTCCGTCCTCATCTCACACGAACTTCATGGGCTTTGTTCCATTGGGCGTAAGTTCCCTTTAAGTGATTGCACACAAATCTCCAAGTGTTTATGCAGCATCTTGCTTCCCAGCTTCTGTCTGGCTTCATTCCAACAGGTCTTGTCTTTCTTTCTACCACTCGTAGCTGATTATTTATTTGTGTCCTTTGAAGTCAAAACTGAGGGGGGAGAAAGACAGAGGGGAGGGAGGGAATGAGCAGAGTGAGTTACAGAGTTGTAACTCTGACGTTGGCTTTGAACCCTTCCCCTTTATTCTGGGGGCTTGTGCATCATCCCGAGAGTCCTCCTTGCATTCAGGGCCAGGTCCTGGGGACACAGTGATGGACACAGTTGCCCAGTTCCTGTGCTCACAAAACCTTACCATGTAGTCACGTTAGATAAACACTCACATAACCATGTAATTACCACCTGTGTTATGTTTTGTCAAAGGAAAAATAAAGGTGCTCTGAGAGCTGATGGCAGGGGAGCTAACATGAAGGATCAACAACACCTCCCTGAGGAGGTGATGATTCTTTGAGCCTGTAAGATGAGGGTTGAGGACTTTTTATGTACAACACGCTATAACTAAATGCTAATCAAGGCTTTAAAAATATGGTGCTAAGTGAAATTTAGCCTCTAATTACTCTTTCAAGTTTTGCTGACCTCACCTGAGAAATCATCGAATTACTTAAGTTTGTTTGTTTTTCCTTACAGGTGACTTCGACTGACGTTCCCCAAGAGCAAATTCCTAGAATTGAACCAAAACGTTTCCACTGGGTTTTGCCTGTAAGAAAAAAAAATGTACCCGAGCACATAGAGCTTTTTAATAGCACTAACCAATGCCTTTTTAGATGTATTTTTGATGTATATATCTATTATTCAAAAAATGATGTTTATTTTGAGTCCTAGGACTTAAAATTAGTCTTTTGTAATATCAAGCAGGACCCTTAAGATGAAGCTGAGCTTTGGATGCCAGGTGCAATCTACTGGAAATGTAGCACTTATAAGAAATGTTTGTTGCCACCCAGTTTTAATATGAATGGATCAGGACACCCAATAAATTTCCTAATTAAAGATTATTGTGACTTCACTGTATATAAACAGATTTTTATACTTTATTGAAAGAGGACATCTGTACATTCTTCCATCATCGCTGTAAAGACAAATAAATGATTATATTCACAGACTGATTGGAATTCTTTCTATTAAAGAACACACACAATAAACAGCCTGTCCTCAGCATTCCTGACTTCCATTCAGCTGTGACCCCTGGGCCTTCAGTTTGCAATGGAGGTGGTAGCGAGCAGTTTATACATTTGCAACAGGCTGCCAGGTGTCGTGAGAACTGTGTTTTCACCACAATTCTTAAGTTGCCATCTAGCATATGTAATTTTTTCCCTTTGCCTATGACTAGTACTTTTGTTAGTTCTATAAGAATAAGTCATTTTTTGCCCTTGGGCAGGAATTAGGTATACAAGTACCCTTTGATGTTACTAGAAGCCTGTGTTTGTTGTTTTTTCTAGATCATTTCGCATTTTTAATTTCCACTAGTTTGCTAAGTTAACAGTTAGAAGTCAGACTGTGCCACAGAGAGAGCCCTCTCTCTAGGCAGAGTTGCTTAGTGACCTAGATCGTAATACTTCACTAGTCACTACCTGGCCTCCAAAGCGTTAACATTTACTTTGCTGTTAAAACTCCTACATGTAACTTCATTACCACTTAAATTCATTGCTATCTCATTGCTGAAATTGCATAGTATCATTAATGAGTTCTACAAATCAAAACACAAGTTAGTCTGATACTGAGGGAAGGAAGCAATGGCTATAAGCAAATTTAAGCACATTGGTAAAACAGAGCAAAAATAATACCTTTCTGTGTGATGGGTTTATGTACGCCTTAACTGAGTTCTTTTAAAATGGGACCCAGAAATGATGTGGTCAGGGATGTGGCCAATCTCATGTAAGTGTCACTCGTACATTTGATTAACACTACCTCCAGCACCCTTCAGTTCCCGAGGGAGGGAAAGGAGAAAACAGAGTAGTATGTAACTGGCTAGGTTTGGGCTGCTGTCTCTGGACCTTATGCCAAATTACATAAATGAACCCTTCTTGGAATTCCTGATTTACATGCAACTTTGATCGCTGGGCCTCAGGCCATCAGGGTCCTGGGAGCAGTCCTGCGGGTGGATGAGCAGGGACACCTGCAGATTCTGGGAAGACTGTCGGCAGAGGGGACCTGCCCCGGGCTCGACAGCCTGTGCCCGCTGGGGCGGCAGCGGGAAGTTTGTGTGTAGTCCTTTTTGAGAACTGGTAGGACTAGTGAGAATGATGTCCGGAGGCTTTTCCCAGCCTCCCCTGAGTCTGTGATTCTCCGTTTGTAATCAGGCTTGGGGTCACTTGATCTTGGTGATCCTGTGTTCTTTACAAAGTGATCCGACCAAGATATCTTTTGTAATAGCAAAAACACAATGTGCACACATACAGAACTTTGATTTTGTTCTTACATACTTTGCTCAGGTAGAGAACAGATATGAAAGCCATTACATGGTGTCCAGCCGGGGCCCATCTCGTAAGTGCAGGTGTTCCCAGTATACCCACTGGCTGACGTGCCCCAAATCAGATTCATCATCATATCCACACACACCTATCACCATCTTGCATTCCCCAACTCGTGAAAGCAAATCATCTGACCCCGCTGCGCAAGGTGGAAGCCCAGGAGGGATCCGACACCACTCCTTCCCTTCCTCCGGCACCCCAGCACCCCACCCACCCCCTGAGAACCAGCAACTGCACTGTCACGTCTGCATCTCTTCACTCACTCCCACTGCCATCATGTGACCTTTCCTCTCCCCTCCTCTGCACTTTCAGGAAAAATACACTTTTATCTGTCCCCTTTCCTTTCTCCTCCCCTCTCCAGCCCTCCTTTTCCTCCTCCACAGTCATCAGAGTGGTCCTCAAAGCAAATGTGACTGTATCATTTCCCTGCTCGAAATTCCTCACTTATCTGTATATGTAGTTTAGAGTAATTTTTATGAGTGAGCACTTTGAAATGAGAACCTGTGTTTGAACCCTAGTTTGCTATTTGTGTGACTTGTCAGGTTCATTAATCGAGCTTGTTCCTCGTCGGTGACATAGGAATAATAATACCTACCTCACAGGGTCGCCGTGAGGACTAAGTGAGATACTGTTTATAAGGTATTTAGCACAGTGCCTGGTGCATAGTGAGTGTTGCTGTCGGAGCACACTACTATGGTCCCTGCAGGAGTCTTTTGTTACTTCCAAGAGGCATTTACTGATAACCCTAAATACTCTCACCCCCCCCCCATTAATACTTAACTTTCTGCCTCAGTACTCTTGTTTATTTCCTTTGATGAAATTTCCTAAATCTGTATTTTATTTATTTGTTGACTTTTTGTCTATCTCTCTACTAGAATGTAAGCTCCACGAGAGCAAGGGTGTGTCTGTCTCGGTGTCTGTTATAACCCCAGCACTCAGCCTAGTGCCTGGCACGCCGTGTGCGCCCAATAAACGTGTGTTGAATAAATGGAAGATTCATGATCTGATCCCTGCCTACTTGTCTAGCTCCTCCTGCACTCTCCCCATTTCACCTTCGGCTCAAGAAAAACTGCATAACCTGCTTCTTCCAAGTGCCCCTCGGGCCTCTGTGTCTGTGCACCTGTTGTTCCCTTTGCCTGCCCATCTACGTGGCAAAGTCCTCCTGATCATTGGTCAAGTCTCAGCTCAGTGGCTACCTCCTCTGTGAAGCTCTCCCTGCTTTCTCCAGACAGATGACCTTTTTTCCTCTTCCAAGTTCCCACTGCACTTTGTAAATACCTCCGTGGAAGGAAGCACTTTACTGTATTTTACTGTAAATTTTGTTTGCATGTCTGGTTCTACTTTGAGACTGTAAACACCATGAAAGCAGAGATTGTCTTTTCTTCCTAATGTCCCCGGAGCCTAGCACAGTGCCTGGCACGTAACAATTTGTCAATAATTTGTCGATTGGATTTGCGGATGAACGAAGGAGTCTTGCAGTTGGACAAGTGTTGCAAGTCTGTGTTATCAAGGAAAGGAATGCCACTTGTGGCTTCCAGGGTAACATTTTGTTCTAGAGAGGAGACCTAAAATGCATTATATAATGTCTGAATATAAGATTATTTGTTTGATTTTTCAAAAATAAGTTGAATAATACAGACCTTCATAAATGATTGCAAAAGATCAAAGAGCTTTGTGACGTCTCAAATGCTACAAAGTCCAAAATAAATATTTGCACTATTAGTATTTCCATAGTAAATGCTATGCGAAAATGTACAGCAATAAATTTTGGAGCTTTAAAAATGTTTGTGTAAGTCATCTTCAATGACTTAATCCGGGAGGACATCTCTGGCCTGTGTTTCCCAGACACACAGGGATTCAGACTGGGGTTTAGGGACCCAAAGCTTTCAGAGCTTATCCAGTGACACCACTGTGATTTTGCTACTGTGACAACCGCTCAGTCGTGCTGCCAGCATTTCTAGTGAACAGAAGGCCTGAAAAGGATTCTCTATGAAATCAGGTGCTGGCCACACTAGGCCTCATGAGGCGCAGCCTCCAGGCCTCCACAAGGGCTGTCACCGCTCCCTGTCCTGTCTCCCTTCACTTCTGGGGTGCAGATATGACCCCTATACAATATACACTTCCATGGCTGCTGCGAAGCCCACAGGTTGGGCATTTGCATCGGTCGCTAAGAACAGGATATTAGCTGGGAATGGTGGAGGAACTGGGAACCGGAGCAGCGGGCTGTCCGCCTGGACCTCTCAAAGGACCTGGGGTGGACTTTAAAATTTTAAGTTAGCACACTAGATTCTCTGGAAGGGCACATGTTAATTTCTTGGTGAATTATTTGGCTTTGTTTTTACGGCAAGAGGATCGAAGTTTTTATTTTATTTATACAGCATTTTATAACTTACAGAACACCTTCACCCCCCTCAATGTCATGTTTGAGTTTTAATCTATAAGCCATGCGATAGGCACAGGTTATTATCAACGTTTAAGACTTGAGGAATCTTAAGAACTAGGCAGGCTAAAAGCCTTTCTCAAGCTACGGCGAAGAGAAGGGCATTTGAATGGAGAGAATGCCGTGAAACCTTCCAAAGCGCCCCCCTCCACTCAGGTCTCAGGCTGCCTTTTTGTGACAGAGAACAACACAGGTGTATAAAGTCCAGTGCGACTATGGCTTATTTAAGGCAGAGGGATTCTTTACAGGAAACCTCGTTCTTTTATGTGTCAACAGTCAAAGCTGTCCCAGAGACCTCTTCTGCTGAGAAATCTTCACTAGGATTATTTCTCTTTCATGAGAGGTGGGAACAGATGCAGTTCCTTAGTCACAAAATGTTGGACGTTATTTTTATCCAGGGGGTTAGCGTTTTTCTTTCTACTACAGTACTTTTAGCTTTTCTGTTTCTTTCCATTTGCCCCTTTTCCATTTCTTTTTTTAACCTGATGCTGTGAGAAGTCTAGCAGCAACATACAAATGGACCACAGACCCTGGGGCTTCCAAGTGGGGTGCATGCCTCTAGGACGTGCAAAACAGTCATTGGGGGGAACATACCTGACCTCTTAATGTTTGTTTTCATCTCATCCTTTGCAGATTTTAATTTTTGAGTGTTTCATTAAGCATATAATACCATTAGTAGAATAGTCCATGTATATAATTTATAATTAAATATCCATAAATTTGGGACACATGCTTCTGTTTTATTTAAAATTTATTAGTTTTGATACCACTTCTCCAGGGCAGAACTCCTCTTCTGAGGTTCATGACCCTTGGAGTCAAGGAATCTGCCAGCTTGCCATCCTAGACAATGTCCTGACGATGCGCTCTATTCTTGGAGTGGTGCCTGTGGCTTCCGTAAAATTCTTAATAGGGAATATATATCACAGAGTCTCCTATGTGGTAAAATATTTCCTAAATGGTAGCAAACCTTCTCAAAAAACAAAACAAAAAAGAACAACAACCAAAAAAACCCCAAACCCACCTGGTGATTTCTCTCAGGATTGCAACCTGCTTTGGGGGAGTCATCCTAAATTTTGCTGACTGCTTCGCCGGAGTAAAAACCAAAGCAGGACTTGTGTGGGTGTTGCAGTGGCCTACTGTCAGAGGGCCTAGCTGATCACAGCATGATTTATGGAAGGAGCCTTGCACCCCACAATAACTAGCTGTGTGAAAACAGAAACATTTGGAAACTTAAGGTTAGAGAGAATACAAACAGCAACATGGTAAAATGTGCTATTGAGGATGAGAATGAATACCTTCTTTTGAAACCCTTCTCTTTCCCTCGCCTGGCTTCCCCCAAAATGCAGAGTCATTTAGTATCATGTTAGAAATGAGGAAACCCCAACCTTACGCTGTGACTCATCCCTTTAAAAGCCATTGTGTCTTACTGGAGCAAAAGAGATTTTGGTTTATCAGAGGCTGCTGTGAGGAGGATGAATTAGTCACCCAACACTGAAAACAGCAGTTGGGGTAGATGCAGTATTACTCAGTGGGTCAGAAGCATTCGACTTTCCTGGAACTTTAAGTTCATTCAGGGGTTAGTCACAGTCTTTGTTCTTCTGATTTTTAAAAAATGAAATCTTCTAGGCTCTATTGCCATATTTTTAAGGACCAGGAGAGAGGCAAGAGGAAATAATGGGTAAGAGTTAAAGAACGAGGATAACTGAAACCACTAAGGGGACATTTGGAGATAGGTGTCTCAGAGGACATTCGGAAAAAAATAAATGTGGCAGTGAAGGATTATACTCTTACAAACATGGTACCTTAGTACTCTTTTAATTCAAATGTCCAAAACTCAATTTAGCTCACATCCTCAAATAAAAAGGAAACCTTTCATCATCTTTTCCGTTTCTTTCTTTAAGCATCCGACAACCTTGAGGACGGTGAGCCGGGGGTCATTCTCTTCTAGAGGCTGCTCACACACCCTGGCTCCTGGCTTTCTAGATTCATCTTCAAAGCCAACGGAAGCGGGCCAATCCTTCCTACATTTTGTAACTCTGATTTCCACTCCTGCCTCATGTCTCTGACTTCAGACAAAGCACTCTGTTTTTAAGAGCTCGTTTGATTAAATAATCTACTATAAATAATCCAGGATAAACTTCCTATTTGTGTGGTTCACAACCTTAATTGCATCTGCAAAGTCCCTTGTGCCGTGTAACCTAACGCATTTATAGTTTCTGGGAATTATAACCTGCATGTCTTTAAGGGGCAATTCTGTTTGCCACATACTGTTCGCTACAGATAACAGAGGAATCAGTCTCCAGTGGTTTAAAAAAATAAGGAAGGTTCTAGTAAATGTCTACAAAAGACAATACTGGTGGAAGGCAGATCCCAGGGTAGAGCCTCAGGGCCCAGCTTTGCTTCGGTGGGGTCCTCTGGCCCTGGCCTCCTCTCTCCACACATCAACTTCGTCCTCGTCTCAGGAACAAGATGGTTCTGGATGACATGTTGGGACCTGACAATGGCCAGAGGGAAAAGGTAGACTGTTTCTTCCTATGCCTGCTCCTTAGAAACCCGTAAACATTTTCTCTCACCCCTCATCGGTTAGAATTGGGTAACTTGGCCATTTCTAAACCACTTGCTGAGAAAGGGGCCTTTGGATCACACCAACTGGCTCTGATTAATTACGTGGAAGTGATAGAACTGCTGGGAGTTAGCCACAATACCTGCTTCCAGCTGCTAAATGTTCTTTTTTGTCATACTTCTCCCCGATCCCCCACCAAACTTTTGTGCTTTCATTTTTGTTGGTTTCTTTGTAGAGTTAGCTTCTTTACCTCACAATCAGTTTAAGTCCTCAATTTTCTTTAAGCCCAAGAGCATTACGTTTCTTGTCTGAAGGCCGTCCAATGCATCCGTCCAATTTCTCCCTTCTTGGTAGGATGACTCTATCTGACTCATTGTATGTAATTCCATATTGCCTTTTCCTCAAATATTTCTCATCTGAACTAGTTTTTAACTTTCTCCAGGACATGAGCAATGACTTTTAAAAAGAGCGAATTTAGCCCTGGATGGTGTGGCTCAGTGGATTGAGCATCGGCCTGTGAACTGAAGGGTCACTGGTTCAATTCCCAGTAAGGGCACATGCCTGGGTTGCGGGCCAGGTCCCCAGCGTGGGGCGTGTGGGTGGCAACCACACATTGATGTTTCCGTCTCTTTCTCCCTCCTTTCCCCTCTCTCTAAAAATAAATAAATAAAATATGAAAACTAACCACCTCAATAAAAAAAGAGTGAATTTAGGGATGAGATTATGAATTTAGTACCTGGCATTAGTTGTAAAGTCTGAAAGTACAGTCCTCTCAGACCACTTCTGACACTAACTGCAAGTTGGGGGTCCCCAAACCACCCTCAGTTTCAATAATTTGCTGGAAGGACCCAGAGAACTCACTAAAAGCCATCATATCATGATTATGGCTTATTGCAGGGAAAGGATACAAACTAATATCAGCCAAAGGGAGAGAGACATAGAGCAGAACCATTCCAATGCACAGGATCTGTCGTCCTCTTCCTGTTGAGCAGGACACACTACCCTCCCAGCATCAATGTGTGACAATACGCCCAGGGTACTGCCAACTGGGAAACACCACCTGAGCCTCAGTGTCCAGAGGTCTTTGCTGGGGCTTCTCCATGCAGACAGGATTGATGAATTGATTGATTGGTTGCCCATGTGAGTGAAGTGTCTCCAGGATGACTGATAGATACTGCTTGACCCAAAGCACTCACCCCAAGTCACATGGTTGGTCTTCCTGGTATCACCAGCTTCTCTGCCCCAGACAGTTGGGTGTGACAGATCCCACCCTAAAATATAGCATGGCCAGGCCCCACCCTAAAAGACACACTCCTCCTGAGTATGACATAGATTGCCTCGCAGGAGCGGAGGACAATTGCCAGTCCTTTCTCTGGGCAAGGCCGAGTTCTTTACTATGTACTTTGTGCTAAGTATTTCAGTAGCAGATACGAACTTGGCTATTACCAGGGTCTTCAGCCGAGTTCTGCTGATGATCAAGTTAATATTCAGATATTCTAGAACAATAATACATAAAGAGTAATGAGCATTCAGTGACATTCCTGTAGAGCCTTACTTTTCAACTCTCCCCTTGTTCCTCTTACTTGCAGTCATCATGTAAAATAAGCAAGTGAATCTTTCTGTTGCTCTTTCTTCGGCAATTATATAAGATAATTAAGACATAATTGCTTTCTTTCTTTTTTTTTTTTTTCTTAATCTGGAGCAAATAAATGGTGTAAGAAGAAACAACAAGACCTCAGACTGAGTAATCTTGCAAACGCTGTACCTCCTGGAAAGAAAAAAGCAATGATCCCTGTTAAACTCTGGCAATAATACTTAATTATTACAGCAATTACACAGTCATGGGTCTTCCCTACCTTTAATTTAATATTTTTAGACTTTTTTAACCCACTATTTTATCCATGTCATAGTAGAACTTTCTCGGTTCTAATCCAATGCCTCTGGTGAAAGGGATGGATCTATTCGGTGAAACCGTGAGACAGAGAAAGTCTTGACACACACATATTATTTGTATAATAGACTCATCATATCTGGGCAGCAGCATCCTGAGCTTCCAGAACATGAGGTGAAAATACGTTTATGAAAACGTGGAGATATCTGAGCATTTTATTTTGCCTTTCAAGCACATGTCACTCTCCAGAGGCGAATGGGAGTGGGTAGGAGAGTGTGTGGAGAACCGTGAAGTGCTCCTGCATACCTGAAGGATTAGATAGCATCCTTGGTTTTTAGGAAAATATTTATTTTAAAAATTGTATTGAGTTCAGTCTTTTGATATGCAGGCCTACGAGTACTGATGAATGATAGAAACCTATGTCCACCACCATAATCGAGACACAAAGGTTCCTTCACCACCACCCACCCAGATTTCCTTGTGTTGTCCCTTTGTAATCAACCACTTCCTCACCCTAAACCTTGTCACCCGCTGACCCGTTCTCTGTCCCCATATCCTTTTGTCTTTTCAAGAATGTCATATGAATGGAATCATGCAGTATATAACCTTATAAGTCTGGCTTCTTTCACTTAGCATAGGGCATTTGAGAATGAGTCATGTACCTAAGGTTCATTCTTTTATTGCTATGGATGTTTGTTTATCCATTGTCTTTCATTTACCTGTTGAAGGACATTATTTCACTCTGTTTTAATACCAAAGCTTGATAATCTTAACACATCTTAAAAGACTTGTTTATTATTGAGAGAGTCAAACAAAGGAGTAGCCTTATATTCTATGCACAGTGAAGTTCCCAATTCAATCGAAGTCAAAAACACATGAGGCGATTGCTCTTTTTTAATCATCCTGTTTTTTGCTTCAGAGAGTTGCATTCATTCACCTTAATATATGCTCAAGGTTGTGCCAGAAACAATAACGAAAATACAAAATACTCTCTGAACCCCGTACATGAGTTAGACATTATCTTTGTCCTCTGTCCTAACCCAACGTCCTATGGGTATGCTGTTTGCTTGAGAATCACAATCGTTGTGGGGCTAAAAAGCAAAACATTTTAATGATATGCTTACAAAATCATAACTTGATCCTGACATTGATTTTAACATTTCCCTATGAAGTATATTGAATGAACTTTTTCTTTTCTCGGGTGCTTTGCCTGTCCTAATATTAAACAGACATGGACAGGAGGGCTTTCTGGCTGCAACATCTGCCTGCCATGCTGCTGATCAGGCAAGAAACAGGCGTGTGGCCCCCGAAGCTCTGGGAAGAGGCAGGCTTACGGATACGGCTTGGTCTGTGGCAGTCTGGGGTGGAACTTAAGCTTTAGTGACATCCTTCTGAATGTAAATTTCATTTTTTAATGTCTCTCCTTCCTTGGTGGCAGACTAGTTTCTTTGTTCTGTTGGTTTTGGTGACAGGGTTTGGTTAGTCCTCCAGAAAACAATGCTGACGTCTGCCTTCATCTTCCATGGTGATAGAAAGTTGCAGGCTGGGCTAGCGAACACAGGAAGTGATTGTCGGTTCCCCCCAGTGATGCAGCTACTCTTACAGCTCTGTGTGGGGATGCAGATGGGGAGGGGAGAGGGCGGGTGGGGTGTAATCCCAGGGTCACCCTGTGGCCGCATTAAGGTGCCACCTTAGAGCAGGGAGATGATCTCTGCCATGATTGGGCCTTCCTGTCACATCTTTCTGCTATAGTAGAGGGAAGGGACACTGGTCAAACACTTCCAGGATAAACATGGCTTTGTTTCTGTGACAGTCCCTTTTCATTTCCATGGAATATAACAATGAGGTGGAGAACTTCAAGAGGACAGCTTATCATGTAGTAAATAATAATACCAGACACAGGTATTATCTCATTTTGACTCACAATAACCCCACAGGAGACATAATACTGTCCCCATTCTGTAGATGAGGAATCCGAGTCCTTGGGGACCTTCACCAAGGGCACTCAGCTGGTGGGCGTCAGACCCGGTGCTTGAGCCTGGGTGGCCTGATGCCAGAGCCCATGCAGGATCTGCTCCCATCGCCTCTCCATTCCGTCTGTGTAAATTAGGTTAGTTTATTTACAGAAAACACAGCATGACAGCCTTGCCAATTCTAGAGAGGCAGGGATGGAGTTGAGGTGAGAGAAAAGCCTTCCTGGTAACAGCCCAGTAAAAATCCAGAACTGAAAGGAAAACATGACCTCTAGTAAGTGAAAAGTGGGGAGCCTGAGGAGAGTAGGAGATCTGGGAATTAAAAATATGGCTTGGGATCAAAATACAGGGCAGGGCAAAAGTAGGTTTATGACTGTTCATATGGAAAATCATACAGTAATTAATAAATAATAATACAAGAATACCTTCTGTTTTGCATACTCAAACTGTAAGCCTACTTTAGTCTCAACCTGTGTATAGTGCACGTACACATATGGGGAAAGGTAGAGAAAAATGTAAAGAAAAAGCTTGTGTCAAAGTTTATAAAAATAGGGCATTAGTCCCATGTCGAAAGAAAGCACATTAAGACATGTTAGAAAATATTGCTTCCTCAGCGTTTTGCATCTCTGCTTAAATGGCATAGTCTATTTCTTCGATGCTTCACTTTTCCTAGCTTTTGGTTGGAGAGGCGGCCTCATTGCCTCTATTTTTACTGGCCGTCAAGGTGGTTCAGGTTCAGGCGGACCGAGGTAATGATCCGGGCAAGGGGAGTGGGAAACTTTCTGTACTCTGGGGAATAAGTCATCAATTTAATGTATTTTCTGAATGCCACAGTCTCTCCAAAAAATAATGTAAAAAAGTATGCAAGCTAGTTTCTGAATGGTTTTTATTCAAGAAAATTTAGGATGAGCATGGTCGGCTCATGCATTTCATGTCCATGAAACACTTAAACTGAAAAGTGCTCTGTGAGATACAGGCCTTGAAGAGCCAGTGCTGGTTTCTAAAGTGACTCTCTGAACTTTTATTTACCATACTCTTTCAGAGTTTTGTCCTGATTCTTTTTCAGAGCTGGTATGTAATGCTTGCTTAGTCTCCATCGAAGTCTCCTTCCTTCTTCCCCTTTCCTCTCCTCTCCTCCCCTCTCCTCCTAGCTTTTTTCTCTCATCAGAAATGGCAGAGTCAAAAATCTCTGTATGACTTTCGACTCTACACCTGCAGATTCAGCTAACTGTGGATGGAAAACAGGATGTACTTTCTCCCGAGTTTGGGAATCTGCGGTTGGGAATGTGAAAATACTGTTTTTGATTCGTGATTGATTGAATCTGTGGATTTGAAACCTTGGATATGAAGGGCTGATGGTATTTATTGCAAAAGATCTGTGTACAAGTGGATCTGTGCAGCTCAAAACTGTGTTGTTCAGGCTGTCAACTGTATATATCGCCTTATTTTTTTCGTAATTTGGGAAGATTTATATTCTCTCAGTTTTTCAGAAATTGTGGAAGTGACTATGAAGCCTTACATTTGGCAGCAGGTGCTTGCTCTGCTACTGTTTTTGTAATTCAAAATACGTGTGGGAAAAGGCATGCCTTAGGACTGACTGTGCCAGGGTTCCTTGTAAACGGAAGTGGGGGCTCGGCAGACTGAAGACTGCCAACAGTGAGGCGGGTATATTTGATCTGCGCTTACATATTTATGTATTTCTTTTGCTTTAACTTCTTGGCATATTTTGTGAGTGACAACTGCAGTGGGGAACTGGAAAATCTTGTGAATAATTATGATGCTCTGTGACTCCATGAAGGAAATGCATGAGATGCTAATGCGCAAAAGATGGCATGTAAGCTCCTCATCTGTGAAAATTGTCAATTCAATTATTTTGGCTAAGTCACTCATCAAATCAGACCACTGCCCAGTCAATTACTAGATTATCAGTAGTAAAGACAGCCTGCAATGCCAAATGATAGTGTCCGGGAAGTTTTGAAGGCAAAACTGTAATTTTCACGGAATGGGCAATTGGTTTAGTGGCAGACATGAGTCGTTGGATTACATTTTGTTTTTATGTTTGGTGTCAAATCAAGTGTCTACTTTAGAAATCCTACCTCACCCCCTTGTAGGTATTCATTTTTATTTTTATTTTTTAAATCTTCACCTGAGGACATACTTACTGATTTTAGAGAGAGGGGAATGGATGGCGAGAGAAAGAAACATTGATGCGAGAGAGATACATTGATCGTTTGGCTGCCTCTTGTACGCATCCCAACTCGGGGACTGAACCCACAACCTAGGCATGTGCCCTGACTGGTCATCGAACCGGTGACCTTTCAGTTAATAGAGAATGCTCCAATGAACTGAGCCACAATGGTCAGGGCGATATTCATTTTTAAAAAGAAAAAAATTCATCCATGTGTGTATAAGCTTAGAAATCCTTCCACAGTTCATCGGGATAGAGATTTACCTGAGACGACATTTCTCAGGCTCACCACTTTCCAGTAACTTCAGCATCTTTGCAGGTGCATGCCCTGGAGAGGCTCGGGCTTGGTTGAGATGTCAATGATGTTCATGGTTGTCACTGCAGAGGAGAGGCTCTTTAGGGCAGCTGTGTTGTAGGTGAGACCATTACAGCCCTGAGGAAAGTTGACTAGCAACCTGCCTCCCAACCCTTGCCTGCTCAGACCCACCGAGACAATTGGGGGTGATGAGTTCGGCACCAAGCGGCTCCTCCCAGGGACCCCGGTGACTTCTTCAAGGCTGCTGGCATCCCCTCTGGGGAGCATCCTTCAACTCCTGAGCTCTAATGTTTGGTCAGGTGCAAACAAAGCCGCTTTAGAACCTGAGATGTCCTGGAAGGGCGGGGACTCTTTAGGGAAGGCAGGGTTGCTTCAAGGATATAAAGTACAGCATAGGGTATATAGCCAAGAACATTGTGATGACTAAGTAGGATGTCGGACGGGCACTAGACTTAGCAGGGGATCACTTTGTAAGTTATATGAATGTCTTGTCACTACGTTGTACATCTGAAACTAATATAATATTGAATGTCAAGTATAATTGAAAACTTAAAAAAAACACAAAAACCCATTCAATGGCAAAATGCCCCCCCCCCCAAAAAATCCCAAACAAACAAAAAACAACCCCACCATAACAAGTCAAAAGACAAATGGCAAACTGGAAAAAAAAAAGTCTTTACGTGACGCTTAGAGAGTGATCGAGCTATTGTTTTAGAGAGATTGCTTTCAAAGTTCCTTGCAGTTTTTCTTTCATCCCTGTTTGTACCAATGTGTGGATTCCCTGACCATAAACTGCGGGTCGTTTGACCTGTAGAACGCATACCCCAACCTCTTTTGGACAGGTCGACTTGCACTCTGCCCTTAGCAGGGTTAATTCCTTACTGCCACCTTGGAAGTCACCCTCAGAACTACCTGTGCTCCAAAGTCGGGATGGTAGGAAAGGAGTCTCAGTTCCTTCAGTGTTTCCTGGGCTTATTTTCCTCCCTGCCCCCCATATGGAGACAGACCCTTGGGTAGCCTGTGTGTTAAAAATCAAGCTTTGTTACTGAAAGTGTGTCATGAAGGTTTCGGGGAGAGAGCTTGACATGCCACAGTTTTTCCCCACCCTGTGGCCACCCGGCAGCTTGCGTCCCCTGGGCAGTGTTAGCGTTCCAGCCTGACTCCACCTTCTCTCCTAGATGAGAAACGAAGCAAGGCGAGGAGTGTGATTAGAGCCAGGGATGTGGCAATCCGGGTGGCCGGGGACACCAGCAGGGGACACGGCGTTCCCCCTCCATCCCTGCAGCACTGGGAGGGATGGGAATCGCTGGCAGCCAGCCTAGGGTCGCAGCTGACACATGGGGCAGGAAAGCAAAGATGCGCACTTAAAATGCAAGTCGTTGTTTCCAATGTTCCTGACTAATATTGTAGCAAACGTAACCAGCGGAGCTTGGGCGGGATACACACGCTGACAAAGTTTGCTTCTGTTAAGGCGGTTTTTATTGATAGCACTTGGCAGTTAACTCCCGTGTTGCTCCTTTTCCCTACTCTTCATAACCCTGTGGATTCTAAGAAAGCAACGCAAGCTTATTCCTTAATTCGTTTCTTTCTTTTTCCCTGGGCCACATGCCTAGCACGTTCTGAGTGAAAGCGAGAGCCTCTAGGGGTCAGTGCGGGGTTAAAAATGGCTGGGGCCAGCTCGGAGCTGAATCGCAAGGCTTCAATCACGGCTTTCTCCTCATTTCATTTTAATGAGGATCTGATCCCATTACTTCGTGCTGAGACGCGCTCCCGAAGCAATTCCCTTGGTGGCCATTTTCCTTTAATGTAAGTTTAAACATTTGCAATCTAAGGCGGCTCTAATTTGAAATTTAGGACTGGTAGTGCTGGTTTCAAATACTATGTGGCTTTTCACCTTTACTGTTTGAACTTGAAGTTTGCCCTCTCTCACTGTCTTCCAAGCTTCACCGTAGGGTGGGCAGAGGTCTGCTGCCCTTTCACCTAATTTTCACTCTTTCATTATTTTTTTTTCTTTTAATGAAAGAGTGTGTGCGCGCGCGCGCGTGTGTGTCCTTTTATATATGCATGTCCTTTTGGCCTTTGTCTTTCTGATTTGGAAAATCCTCATTTTTTTCAGTATGTTATCAAAGGAGAGTTAAGTTGTAGGGCAAGGTGGGGGTAATATTGGTGTGTGGTAGGGAGAGAACATTTAAAAAGCACAGCATACGCCACAAGGGTAGGTCGGGCTGGAGAACTTGAGAGACCTGGGCACGTTGTCAGGCGTGAAGAAGGACCCTGGGAATTTCTCGAGGGTACAGCCTCTCCTCACTGAGGTAATTTCAACTCCTGTTTACCCCTCAGTCCTCCTTGGTTCTGCCCCCGCTGCATCACTGAGCAGAGCTCAGTTAAATCACAGATGTCCAAATACCGGCACCCCTTTCTCAGCTTGTAACCCTCCATGATTTCCCCGAGGCGCTTGGCCCAGCTGAATCTCTCTTTCTGAAGTGCTTCCTGCTGTTCTTTTGCACTGTTGTGTCTCTGGGGTGGTGCCACCACATCTAGCTCCCTCCCCCGCTCTAACCACCTCATAAATCCATCTTGGCCCTGGAATTTTCCCTGGGGGCTCCAAGAAGACACTGCCTATTGATCAAAGTTGGTATGATGAATGATACCTCCTTTCCATCCTGCCCGAATCATGCCTGGTTCTACAAACCCAGTCCCATTTGACATCCATCCTTCCTTGGACGGTGTCACCGGTTCCCACAGCTCTAATTAGTACTCAGATGCAGAAAACACCGCAATCTCTGTCTCCAGAACAACCCTTCCCCCTTGAAGCTAACACGGACAGTTGTATAAACTATTAGATTTTCCCATCTGCAGCTCTGACCTACGCTTCTAATATAACGTGTCCCAAACCCAGCTCATCACCCTGCCCTCCCACATCTGGCTCCTGTATTCTCCAACTTTGTTGATGGCGTTACAGTCCATCCGGTAGTCCAAGCTAGAAGTGTCTCTTCTCTTATTCCAATCCTCGAACCCATGTCTACCACGCACATCACCACTGCTTTCCTCTCAAAATCCAACCAGTAAGAAAGAATGTGTCTCACAGGTGCCAAATGAGGAGAACGGAACACTTATTCGGTGGGGAGGCTTTTAGCTCCTTCATAATCTCCATTAAATGGCTACTTAGATCTAACCATCTCCTGTAAACATACAGTCTAAGTATAAATGTTCTCTGCAAACACAATGCCCCACCCAACCTCTCCTCCCAGGGAAGCAGCCCTTGACCCTTTGTGGGAATTTTGGAGCTCTTTGCAAGGACAAACTTTCTAAAGTATAAATCTGGTCACATCATTCCCAACTTAATAAATGTTTACTGGTTTCGCTTTGCCTATAAGTAAAGCCCCAAACTCTTAGCATGTTCTCCGAGGCTCTGTCGGGCTCCAGTCTATATTTCCTGCCATATTTCCTGCCTTTTATTTCCCTTCACATGCGTGGCATGTTTGTTACATACTTAATCAGTTCATGTTGCTGGGAGATTTTTCTTGCAATTATCTGTGAGGTATATCTTTTCTTCTAATTCTCTTTTCAGTCACTCAGCTCAGATGTCACTTCTATGAAAACTTCCCCAATTCATCCAAACCGACTCATCAGAATTAGGTATTATCTGCTCTGTGCTCCCCGAGTACAGGATCTGTTTTTCAATAGCATGTGTCATGTAGCCCTGATTGTGTGTCACTCTCTGCCACCCTATTCCAAGTTGCTACAGCAAAACACTGCTTATTTTTTAGTCCACAGCACCCTGCATGGTGTGTAAAGCATAGCAGATGCTTATGAATTGTTTTGTGAATGAAGGGAGGCGGTGGATGTACAAAAGGAGAAAGCAAGTCTCATCAATGAGAAACTGTTATAATTCGCTCCAGCTAACCCCTAGGAGAAGTTTAAAATGTAAAAGTGCAGTTCTGGCCTCTGTGAGGCACAAAGAAGCTCTGCCCCCAGCCCCACGCAGCTGGAATGAGGGGCTCTGCAAAGACTGTGTCCCTGGAAGGAGCTTAGACATGTACTCTGGCCAGATTGTGTGTGTGTGTGTGTGTGTGTGTGTGTGTGTGTGTAGTGAAGGGTAGTGGGGAAGAGGGGAGGTAATTCCCCACAGAATTATCTCTTGGACAGACTGTTTCTAAGCACATTGTCAAATAAGGTCTGTTGATTTTCTAGTGTTGTTTGAGCTGAGGTACAAAGGAACGTGCTAAAGTTATCATAATTGAGTTATTCACACTTCCGTTAAGATGAGTTTTTGCCAAGGTGGGTTTGGGAAGTGGAGTGATCACGTTTTTAGCACCCAGACTGGGACACAAAAGGGGGTGCCATTAAATATTTCTGTAGGAACACAGGTGCAAACCAGGAGTGCCTCAGGCCAACCAGGACGTATCGTCACGCTAATGAAGATCGTCAGATGTTTCATGTGGACTCTAAATGCCTCGTGTCAGGGGAGAAAGTGATCACTGTGAGGATGAGGGTTCATAGAGCCTCTGAGGAAGGGTGCCTTGATACAGGTGAGAGGAGTGGGCAGAAAATGTTGCAGCGTGGAAGAGGATGTGAGCGTGAGCATGGCGGCGGAATATTAGATGGGTTGTAGATCAGGCCAAGAGCAGTCCCCTTTGTTTGGAGCAAAGGGTTCACTGACAGTGGTGATGAAGGAATAAACCAAGCAAAATCTGGAGACTGTACATGGGGGTCGAGAAGTAGGGAGAGTGAGAATCTAGAAAAAGAGGAGATTCGATGCTGGAGGACTGGGAGGGGTTGGGCCTAAATTAATAGAGAATAAAAAAAATAGAAATGGGTTGGGGGCGATAAAGCGGGGAGAATTTTAAATATTTTTGCTTTTGATGTTAAAAGTAACACATGCTTATGTTAGAAAACTTGGATAACACAAGAATTATGGATGAGAATTCCAGCATCTTGTGATTTCAACGTGTCTCTTCCCAGTGTCCTACTAATTGTGAAGAAATAGACGTAAAAACAGGAGGAGTGAAGGGGAAGCCTGATTGCCATGTGAGTTTTTAAATGGTTTGCCTTCCATGTGTTAGAAAATATTTCACCCATAAGATGTGTTAATTTAGAACTTGTTGGCCCTTATCCTATGCCAGGAGCTGTGGAGGAGATGGCGCTCTCTCTCTCTCCCTCTCTCTCTCTCTCTCTCAAAAGAAAAAAGAAAAGTATAGTTCTCTAGTTGTAGGCAAATTTGTTGCAGGAACCAGAACAGCGAGACCCTAAATGCTAATCCTGTTTTTCCAGCAGAGGGCAGATTATGTCCAATCTACTGAAGCACACTCAGGTAACGTTTTACAATAAAGGAGGCCACGTTAATTAAAAAAAAAAAGTAACAGAATTAGATCCGTACATCTTTCTCTTATCTTAATATGTAATATTAATCTCTAACCTCAGTATATATGTAATTCTCAGAATGGTTTTACTTCTACATTTACCTATAGTGTCTTTATGGACATAGAAAGGGTATTTAGCAATAGAAATAGTTTTGTGTTACCCCAGATTGTCTTTGAAGCATAAAACATATATCACAAAGGACATTTTTAAGAAATAAATAAATGTAGACTTAATTGGTATGCCATGACATTTTGTAAGAATTTTTGCTGTCAGATCCTAGTTTTGCCTAACATATCTTTGAAACAATTCTGATATATTGATTTATTTCTCCCCCAAGAATTTTTTTTTTTTTTACAGTTTGGAGAAGAGCTGTCTGCAATTTCTAAAACATAACACATTTTGTTTTAAGTATCCCTTTTTTTGCCAGTTCATTTCTACTGCCCAGAAAGTTAAGTCCTGGTGAGGGTATGGTTGATTTGTGGTATGGGGGAGTTCTCTAAACCATGTAGAAATGGAATCCTTATATCGTGAATGGGAGGTACATCTTACTGTAGAATGAATTCTCTTTGGCTGTTGGGAAAACCAACAGATAGAAATTATCCCATGGTCCAGCTAAAGGGAAATTGTTTATAAGCCTTCATTTGGGCCCTGGCTTTAAAAAAAAATTGCTACAATGGCATATCTATAATTATTCAGTAAATGTGTTTCTAAAAATAAAGTCTCATAGTTAGTTTCAAAGTTAATACAGTGTTTAGAGCCCAGAGGTATTCTGGGAATAATGTACTCCCTTTGCCTTAATTCAAAGGGAAAACTTTACATATTTAGTACTGTTGTCCCTGAGACATTTCAAGAGAGGGACTTGCCAGAATAAAAAATGATGCATTAATTTTGTTGAAAGACTGAGCACAGGGTGGCTCAGTGGAATAATACTGCCTGAGACCAAAGTTAAATACCTTTGACCTTTTCCAGAATGTTCTGCCTTTTCTTTGTTGTTATGAAACATGAATTCTCTGCTAAAAAGATTGTGATAGCTGACCCCCTGCTCCAAACAAAAGCGAGGGTGAGGATGTGTTGTTGGAGAAAATGCAACAAACAGGAAATAGTGTCTGGAGTGATTTCCCTTTTTCCTCTTGGAGACCTCAAAGGCATTTTGCCTGGATGTTCAAGTTGCTGATAAACTGCATACTCCAACATAGGCTTCTAATCATCTATTTTAGAAACTTAGCTTAGATCCTTGCTACTTAGAGTATGGTCCATGGACTAGCCACGCTGGCATCACCCAGCAACTTGTTAGAAATGCAGGATCCCTGTGCCTCACCACCGACCTCCTGAATCAGGGTCTGCATTTCAACAAAGTCCAGGGGACTCCCGTGTGCATTATACTTTGGGAAGTGCTGGCTTAGACTGACCCTCCCTCCCTCCCTCCCTTCCTTCCTCTCTCTCTCCTCCTCCTTCTCCTCCTACTTTCTCTCTCTCTCTCTTTCTCCCTCTTTACCAGAAAGTTTTTTTCTAGGTTTTCTTTGGATACTGGTCTACCTGGTGTAAGTTATCCAAAACTAGAGCAGCTGCTGTCATAAACCTGACGATTCAAATGCACAAGGAGGTAAATCCGCCAGCATGCTGCCGTCTCCTCCACACCACTCATTTTTAACAAAATACAAGGTACCATTTGCCTGGCATTAAGCTGGCTTGACAAAACTCCAGGGTACAAGACACAAAATGAGGAAGTGATTATTCACATTATAAAAAAGAGTCTCTGCTTTATAAGAAAATTTACTAAATTATTTCTTTCAATTACCCTGGGGTAAAGTTGAAATAGAATTTGACTCAAATGTTGATTCACATTCCAATTTTTGAGATAACATATAATACACAAATTGAGACATTATTATACAGGTAGTAGTTTGGGGCACATAAGTAATAAATTTCTGAAAGAACTCTTGACCACCCTCCTCATTTCTTTTTCCCATTTCATTCCAATTTTTCTAAGTCTACAATCTGGAATGACTTAAAAAAAAAATTCACCTACCAACCCAGACAGCCCTATTGCTTCACATCCCTATGAAGACAGAGATGTCACTGAGATTAAATTAGCAGAGGAGACACCTAAAGATGAATACTGGAAAAACGACCCTTTAGCCTAAAGAACAGTGATAGTGATAGTGATATTATACTTGATTTGAGCCTGTAAAATCCTTTTTGGTAGTAAAATTGTGCCTAGGGAAAGCAGATACATTCCTGTGGAACACTGAACAATGTCACAGAAGTATTTCCCAGGCCCTCAAATTTTAGGTACACCTGGTAAACCACATTGGCCTAGCCCCGATCACCAACCCCTCTGTGTTCTCACAGACCCTGTTCATGTGTCTGTTACGGTGCTTACATCTCTATCATGTAATTTGTGTTTTTGACTCTTTCTTCTAAGGGTTTTTGGAGGGCAGAAACTTTATTTTTTCTCATCTTTATTTCCTCAGTGACTAACATAATGTTATTTCACATAAGCTTGTTGGATGAAAGACTTAGAACTTTAGGGCTCAATTACTGATCCCTTTAGGGAGGAGCAAGAATTTGACATCTGAGAAAAGTACCTGAAAAAGGGGGTGAACGCTGATCTGTTCTCTCCCTCTTTTTTTTATTCTCTCTCAAGGACATTTTTTAAAAACTGCTTTTAGAGACGGGGCGGGCAGAGAGAGAAAGAGAGAGAGAGATCAGTTGGTTGCCTCCTATACGCACCCCAACTGGGGATTGAACACACAACCCAGGTATGTGTCCTGACCAGGAATTGAACCCTGAACCTTATGGGATGATGCTCCAACCAACTGAGCAGTCTAGCCAGGGCTGTTCTCTTTTTCCACAGAAGTCACAGTAACATGGTTTCTTTAAAATAGAAGGTGGTATTTGGCTTAGAAATTGTGGCTATATTTGAATATTAAAAACTATGAAGCATTGGAAGCACTAAAAACAAGAAGGAGAAAACGAAGGGGGAGGGGGAGGAAGAGGAGGAAGAGGAGGAGAACAACTATGGCTGTTTCAATGGAAAGCTTTGTCTGTGCAGTTACACCTCAGACTGATCATCTCAGTGTCTAACCCGGCTTGTGAACTAGTCATTTCTCAGGTCAGTGCAGAGAACTTATCTCTGCTGAAAATCTTGCTTGTTCATATAGGCAGATAAGGTGTTTTG
Source organism: Mormoops blainvillei (assembly GCA_004026545.1). Lineage (NCBI taxonomy): Eukaryota > Metazoa > Chordata > Mammalia > Chiroptera > Mormoopidae > Mormoops > Mormoops blainvillei. The sequence continues at coordinate 36,886 of PVJD01001888.1, read as the reverse complement.
TTTTGTTTTTTATAAGACTTTTTCAAGGCCTTGCTTAGAAAGAAGAACCAGAATCACATCCTCGTACAAAATAAATGCAAAGAAGACTCCCAGATGGATTAAATTCCTGCTAAAGTAACATACCAGGAGGTGGGTGATATTCTAGGGTGTCATTCTCTATGTAGTTGGTGCCTTCCTCTCCAGATGATAGAACCCTGATTGCTGTAGTCTTTGGGCTCAACATATTCAGTTCTCTCCCTGCCATGCTCTCTGGAGGAAGTCTTTAATTCAGACAGCCGTGAAGCTCTATTAGTTCTTAATGAATGAACTCTTACTTTGGAATGAAAACTACACAAGTTTTCTATACATTTTAAATAACTATGTACAATAAATCAAAAGTGATGCAGTTGGGGTCCGACAGAAACTTCTAATCCTTCCCCCCTAAGAAAGTGATGAGTGAATGTAAAGAGAAGGGGCCCTGTTCTTGGCTGGACATCTCTTTCAACATTAAAGTGTAGTTTTCCTCTGAAGTATATTTTTTATACTATTCTTTTTCCATATCGGTTTATCCAGAAATTTTACTTGCTTCAACTGTGGCCCCGCTTGGCTGAAAACACTTATTTTTTGTTTTCAAGAAGAACAAAAAATTATTTTACTTACAATATTTTGTCCACTATATTCCTAATGAAGCCCATTACCTCCAGCAAAACTATTGGTAATTATTATTATTTCAAGAGTAGGGTAATAACTGTTTGTTGGTATAGTTTTCTTACCCTCTATTCCCTCCAATTGTTCTCAAGGCTTTGACCACCTGCCCTTGTGTTTTCATGGTCTACTCTTCAGTGCTTTGGAGAAGAGGATCTCACCACTGTTGACAAAACAAGCAACCTCATGATCAGAATGAGAGCTGAAAATGGATCCCCTGTTGGGGAGAAATATGGGCATCCAGGTGCCTGTCATGTAACATGACATGATAGTTCCCACTCCGAACTGCGGAAGCTAAGTGGTGATTCTCTTAAAAAATACCATACCCTAAAAACGCTCTAAAAATACCCTAAAAATACCATAGCATTTCAAAAATAATTGGTGTCAAGAAGAATTTGGAAGGACAGAATACAAAAGGAGATAAGACATAATGGAGGTAAATTGCTGAAGATAATCGAGCTGGCATAACCCATGGTCAAGAAACACCAGATATCTCATGATGGGGATAGAATACAAAGTTAAAGGGTCTTTATTAGTGAATCTTGTAATTATATGACACAGTCTTCCTCCTCCCCCTTGAGAAGAGCTGACACTTGGAGATGGAAAACTTGTGGGAACCTTCACTACCCTCATCTGTTTTTTCTTTTTAATTTTAAAAACTTACAACCATTTAAGTGATTAATCACACTTGAATGCTTCCCTGGAATGTCAGCCTCCTTTTGGCTTGGGAGGTGCCTGGCTGCTTGATGAGACTGTGTGTAATAGCCTAAGACCGTGGAGGGAAGGGGGGCTTTCGAGGCAAGTGATGGGGGTTCTCAGCATTTTCTCACTCTGGGGCTTTACAAGCTGTTTGATCCCCTGGACTTCTGCAAGATGTGGTGCATCTAGGGACCTTTTTTTTTCCCCCTGTGGCTGTCATAGGTGTGACCAAAACTGTAATGGAGTATAGCATGAGCAGCTGACAAGTGATAAAACAGTTGTTCCCTAATCTTTTATGGGCCTTTTAATGCTCTAAGCACTCTGTTGGAAGAGAGAGGAAGAAAAGCTATTGATTTTTGCTCCATTTGGGGCAGGTTAGGCTTAGCTGTATTGACAGGTGCTAGTCCCCAGGGAACTTGATGGGAGGAATAAATACATCTCTGGGTCAGACGGGCCCTTTCTCCAGAGGGTTCTAACGAGGAATGAACATGGAAAGACTCTTCGGATTCTTGTTTTTTACTACAAAGAATTACCACCTGTTAATTGAGAGTGTTGGCTGTTGTTATTTCTTTTTGTACAAAATGATTTATAATCTTTGGGATTACTCAGTAACCCAGGGTCATCAATTCCACTATCCCAAGATCAGAACCTCTTGCTTCTGGCTGGAGTAATTGGAGGAATGTGTCTAATGAGGCATCCAGGCTCCTCAACATCTGCCAGCCAATCTAGAATTATTACATTAGTCTGTAATTGTTGGTTTCAGTGTTCAGGTTGTTTCCAGCCAGGGAGCTGCTTGGAGCACATGGTGCACTTCTTGGAAATATTTGTAAAAGAAAAATCAAACGTTAGTATGTTGGAAAAAAGTGTATAGACAGGCTTGACCCGTGAAAAAGCAAAAACCAATGCAAAGTTTAACTTTAGCACCTTGCGTATTCCCAATGGGTGTTAACTGCCCGTTTCTGTATTCCCTGTTTGGACTGGGAATGCCTACTTTATTTTTTTTACCTTAATGAAATATTGTCAATGTATTTCCACATCAATACAATTATACATATTTATCAACAATTTTAACAGCTGCTTATTATTCCATTATGTACATGTTTTCAACCAAGCCCTAACTGATGGGCATTTATGTTACAATTTTCTGTGCTTCCTTACAATGCTTAGACGGGCATCTTCAGACACACAACTTCGTATCTTTATCAAATGTGTCAAAGGATAGTTTCCTTTAAGTGGAATTACTGAGTCAAAGTATACGCCCATTCTAACATTGATTTATGCTACCAAATTGCCTTCCGGAAGGTGCCAACCACATCACCACTGAAAGTGCCTCAGCGTTCCTTTCCTTTCAAACCTAGCCTGTGCTGTCTTTAGAATTTCTTTTATCAACTGAAAAGATGAAGAATAGTTTCTAATTATTTCAATGTTTATTTTTTTATTATTAGTGATTTCAATTCTTTTTATGATTCTAAGAGTTCTATTGTTTTAGTTCTTACATTGAAGTCTTTGATCTATTTTGAGTTAATTTTCTTATGTGCTATGAGGGAGAGATCCAATTTCATTTTTTGCCGTGTAAATACCTGGTTGTCTCAACATTATTTGTTGAAATGACTGTTCTTTCCTCATTGGATTATCTTAACACCCATGTCGATAATCAATGAACTACAAAGGTACCGGTTTACTTCTGGACCCTCAGTATTATTCATTGATGTGTGCATCTATTTCATACCAGTGCCACACTGCCTGGGTTACTGTAGCTTTGTAGTCACTTTGAAATGGGAAAATATGAGTACTCCAAATTTTTTTCCATTTCAAGATTGTTTTGGCTATTCTTTTTATGATTTGATTGACTATTTCTATTTTTTTTGAATTGCCTATTCATACCTGCAGCCAATTACTTATTTGATTTGTGAAAAGAGAAGTTTCTTAAACCCTCCTGGCTTTGGGGAATGGAGTGAAGTGAGCTTGTGCTGGGAGACCCAGCACAGCATTTTGGGGATTAGCTATCTTTTATTTACTTTTATGTGAAAAAAACCTAGGTAAGGCAAAGTTGTGAAGAGACAGAACTATTTAAATGTTGGCTACTATCATGAGCAAAACCACTTTAAGACAAAGATGGCTTGAATTGAAAAGCAGTAGCACAATAGTTAAAAAGTATAGTCTGTCCCAGTCAGCTCATCAGTGGTTTCCAACTTGGAGGGTGAATGTATTCCAGGATGCACAGGCAGTCCACTGGTGTGTGGGAAAAGAATATTAACATTTATTTTAAAATAAATATCATCTCACTGAAAACATCTATTGTGTGCATATGGTTCATAATATATTAGTACAGTGATACATGTATACATGTTATAATAAAATATCTAATCAGAAGAATATGCTTAAAGTGCTTTTCTGCTTGTGGGGAAAAATAAAGAAAATTGGAGGTCACTGGTCTGAGTCTGGCTGGGACCATCTGCTCTTAACATTCTCATGCATTTCCTTTATTTCTGTGCCTGTCTCTATATTGACTCAATTTCCCTGTAACTTGAACCCAGTTAGCTGGCCCTCCAGTTTCACTTCCTCTTCACAGGCAGGTATTGACAGTTGAACTTTTGGGAATGGCGCCAGCTTCTGTCTTTGAATGTTGCCCTTGGCTTCTTCCTCACTGGCTGGGCATCTTCAGGCCCCTGCTTAGGGCCATCAGCACTTAGGGTAGCGCACTTCTCCCTCTCCGCCCTGCTCGCCTCATAACCCCGGCCTTTCCTATCTTTGCCCTCTGTTTGGTCCCTCAGGAACCTCAGAGCTCTAGATCTTACTTTTGACTGCTTTGATGCTCATCGGAAGGTATCTGAGCCCCATTCCTAAGTGCCTGAACCTATGTGCTAATGAACCCTATGCTAACAGAAAGTGACACAATGGGAAGAAGGTTGGGTCTAGAGTCAGGAGGGTGTGGTCTAGTGTCAGCAGATATAATAGGATGTCTCTCGATTATCTCTGATCTTGTCAGTCCTTTAAAGCAAGAGGTTTGAAAAGGGTTTCCGCATTATTTAAATTTGTCAGTGAAGTTTTCCCATTATAAATGGTCTTTAAAAATGGTTTTTATGCACAAATGGTTGTTGGGAGGCTGAGTTTTGACTGTAGGGGAAGATGGCTTTGCTTATGAGATGGAACACACTGTAACATTATATTGTTTTATAATTGTAGTATCTGGCTGTAATATTTTATCTAATGTGCATTTCGCAAATTATTGGCAACTACACATCTTCTCCATCATCGCTGGGCAGGTCTATTCCTGTTTTTTCATGTGGGCAGAATGCTCTATCATATGAATTCCAAGCCTTGAACGCATGTTTTTGAGATCATATCTTTTAATCTAATGATTACATTCATAGAAATTTATCAGAGATTTTTTAAAACATTCCAAAATATTAACTGGTTATCTTTCAATTGGTGGAATGAAATTTTTTGTTTTCTATAACACAGTTGCAGAATTTTAAAAAATTATAAAAATAACTTTTGATTAGAAAAACCCCAAACATTATTAAACATGGATGTTCTGAAAAACACAACATGTAGAAATAACACTATGAACCATTGGTATTTATTGTGGGCTCATTTTATAACATCTGGTCTTTGCCACTTCTTGCCTGTTTGATCTTGGGCAAGAGGCCTTTCTATGCATCACTTTCTCAACTCTATAGTGAGAGTTTCCAACAGCAGACATTTATTGAGCACCTATTATATGTGTCAGGAACTGTTTTAAGTGGTGAAGATAAAGCAGGGAACAAAAACAGAGAAAAATTTTTGCCTTCTCAGAACTTAATATTACCAATGTGTGAAAATTAAATGAATTAAAAGATATAAAACAATTAGGGCAATGACTGACACAAAGAATTTAATAAATATTAATTTTAATAATAATTAATATGAGCATTGCACTGTTTTTAATGGGAAAATGAGATCCTGGTAGCAAATAACCGAATTAAGAGCAAAATTTTGAAAGACAAATGTTGGTAAATCAGGACTTGCCTTCCCAGAGGTGTGTCAGGGTGTCTCAATGATTTATGCGAGGTCATTTTGCCACATTAATTAACCCAATTGCTCTGTGAGCTCACAAACCAGGTATACGATGGACACCAAGGTGGATGACTCTTCTTCCTCTGGAGGTGACATAAACCCAGAGAACTGGGACATTTCAGTGGAACGTCTTCCCGTCACTCAAGCCAGTACCATGAGATTGTATAAAATCTATTCTGTCTAGGAATGTTTTCTACATTCCCTTATATACATTTGAAATTGCATTTGTTACATTTTATTGTTATGGCAGATATGTGGAACACCTCAGGGGATGGGAATCTTTCAAGAAAAATGTTGGCCTATGAAATCGCCCTGGGGGTGGAAAACAAACATAAAAGTCGCCTTTGAAACACCTGCCAGCAGGTATTTTCCTATGTGCCAGTTACTGTTTTAGAGAATTCTCTTCAGAAAATGAGCATACATATTTTTTGCAGGCTCAGAGTTTAAGTAGCTCGAAGTCTTTTGCATAATTATTTGTAAGAGATTTAAAGAAGAAGAAAAATGAAAACAAAAACAGCCCCGACTGGTCTGGCTCAGCTTGTGAAGAGTGTTGTCTGTCACGGAAGGGTTGTGGTTTGATCCCCAGTTAGGGCGCACACCTGGGTGGCAGGGTTACCTGGTCATGGTGTGTATGGGAGGTGATTGATGTTTGTCTCTCACATCAGTGTTTTTCTCTCCCCTTTCTTCTCTCTCTAAAAGCAATGAAAAAATGTCCTCAGGTGAGAATTAAAAAAATAATAATAAAAACAAAGAAAACCCATGTTCCTTTTCCTTCTCTTTTCAACTAACTTTTGCCAGTGCACAGCTTAATTGAAAATGCTACATTTTTTTTTATGACTGAAGTCCCTTGAGATAATTTTGTGCAATTTAAAGGCTGTTAGGATCACATTGTTATTATTTATAACAAGTTCTCATTGGTTGGTTGGTAAGGTCCTCACTGCAGCCAAAGTAATCTTTCTCTTCTCAGGAAAAAAATATCTAAGCTCTGCTGACAAGAAAATTAGATCATAAAGGGGAAAATGGGACAGTATGGTTTATTTGGTAAGCAGTACCTATTTAAGAGATACATAGGAATTTTACAGTGCTTCCGGCTATATTCCCTCCTGATATTTATTGAAGAAGCTTACAAAGGAAAAAATTAAACACCTTCAGGTTTTGCCTCAGGCTCCATGTCTGTCTGGCATAGATCTCAGCAAAGGTCAATATTACTACTTTGTCTGGAGTTTTATTTAAGACAATGAATGAAGCATTATTGAAAAATCCATCTTTAAACAAATCTTATAGTCAGCACTGTGCCATTTTAAAAGGTGAAAATGAGGTGCAATTTTGCTTTTGAACAAAATTAGTTGGCATAGTGCCAGGAACACTGAACACGAGTCAGAGTTACTAGATTCTAAGTGTAACTTTGCCACTAACCAGTTGTGTGTCAGTGGGCAAGTTGTTTTACTTCTCTGGGCTTCAGCGTGCTCATCTGTGACATAAGGGCATGAGGCCGTGCCCCTGGCTTTTACACATTTCTGGTGACAACTCACAGAGTAACAGATACATTTTGCATTATAACCCAGTATACATAGATGCATGCATGAATAGATAGATAAACATAAATAGAAATTTTGTAAAAAAGTAAAACACGACCGCTGTTTCTGATGCACTGATATTTTCTAATCCATTCCATTCTGTCTCATTTAGAGAAAAATGCTGGCTGAGACATACTGGACTGATTCCACTCACAGAGGATTGCAATCAACAGTCTTGTAAACACTGGGTTAGATAGTGTTTAAAGTCTTTTTCATATAGAAAAACTCAAGTAGAATAATGACAGATTGTGGAATTGCTCTTAAGTAAGAAAATGCTACTTCCCAGTGAATGAATAGCTCTTTTCTTTTATGGAGCTTGTCAGTATATTTGAAATAATCAACTAGATTTTTCCAGATGAGAACGTGATTTTTCTGCATTTTGGGTATGTGAGATCCTGGAATCCTCTGTGCTAGTGGCTGTCTCATAGGCCACCAGGCCAGCTTTCAGTGAAATCATGAAGTAGGTGACATTTGTTTGCAGAACCCCCCCCTCCTACTTGCAGACCTCCTGTTCCAGGTTCCTGCTTTATTCTAGAAGGTCCAAGAGGGTAGACACGGTCACTCTCTGGGTGAGATTGGGTCAGGCATGTTCTTGGGGACCCAGCTGTGTTCCCATCTTGTTTACATCAGAGAATTTAGTAGAACAGAGATCAAAATTCGTTTTTTATGCTTGAGGGCAAACTTGTCTGAAAACAAGAACCCGGTTCCCCAGGCAAATCTCACGTCCTCTGCTGCAGTCTTCCTGGCCATTGTTCTTTAATGCTCCCTGATTTTCCTAAATTTCTGCACCTATTTAAATCTATCTCACTATTTCTCAGGATCCAGAAGAGGTCACGGCCAGGCCATGTAGAAGCATCCAATGAGACGGAGACACAATGGTAACAGACAGTTAATGGGTCTGTTTACTCCTAATGAACACTGTGGACCTCTGCTCAGAGGGTCAGGTGTGCAATGTTTACCGTACTTACCCGACCACAAAGCCTCCCGCAGGCTCTTCTAGACTCTAAGCCCAGGGAGGGCAGGGAACTTACTAGTTTTCTTCAACAAAGCCCTCAGCATCTGACACATTTATAATTGCTTGTGGTGTGAGCATGGCTGGCTGTAGACTATCTGGGTATATTAACATATCATGAAAAAGAAGGTGTCAATCTGAAGGCGGTTGTGTGTGGAAATACAGGATAAGTGGAGTCTTAACATCTCACATGGGCAAGGTCTCACTGGAAGGGCTTTTAGGCTTCGAGTATGTCCCGTCTGAAGGATAGGGCTATCTTCCTACTGCAGTTTAATGGAGAGGCTCTGGTCTTGAGTGTCGATGCTTCCGTTGTGCGAGGCGGATGTGCATTGCAGACGAAATCATACAGTGCCTAATGTCCGTTTGATGGTCATTTCTCTTTGCAAATAATAAACTCTTTACATATGTGAACATGTATATACGTACACTGTTTATGTATGTAGTCATATTTAATCCATCTGTGAAATAGATAGGTATTATTCTTATTTTACAAGTGAGCAAATCAAGGATCTTAATGTGACTCACCCATCTAAATGCATCTAGGAGGTGGAAGAATTGAGTGTATCATTTAAAAAAAAATTCTCATCCAGGGATATATTTATTGAATCCAGAGAGAGAGAAAGTAGGAGAGAGAGGGAGAGAAATGGATGTGTGAGAAACATCGATTGGCTATCTCCTATACGTACCCCAACAGGGACCACGCCTGCAGCCTAGGCATGTGCCCTGATCAGGAGTTGATCCCGGTGACCTCTGGGTCTACAGGATGATGCTCGAACCAACTGAGCCACAACATCCAGAGCAGGTGGATCATTTTTAATTAAATCTCTGGCAGATGTTGCTGCCCAAGTATGAATTACTCCTTTTCTCTCCTTAAATTTTGGCAAACCTTTTTAGTGTTGTACAACATCTATAACTAAAGTGTTCATGTGGTGAATTTTCACAAAGCGACCAGAGCCATGAAACCTGCACCAGAATCACATCCAAACCCTCAGAGGTCCGGTCCCTTCTGCGCCCCATCCCACATATCGGGCTTCCCTACCTCGACCACCAAGGAGAACCATGGTCCCATCTTTTGACACAACATATTACATTTGTGTGTTTTCAACCTTTATATAATTAAAATCATAAAGTGTGTACTTCTTTAACATACATCTTTAAAAAGGAAATATTTGGAGCTTATACATATTTTAGTGGAAGTTACTTATTATTTTAGATGATTTTAATTGATTCTCTCTGATGAGCTCTTTTGTCCTCCCGTGATGAGTTGAGAGGGATGGCTTTGAGATGAAGATGAATACACTTCTGTCAGAGGGAAGTTATGCTTGATTTGGAGCTCTGTTTGAACAGGTCAATTAATCAGATCGTAGTGGTAAAATATTGCCACTTTCAGGAATCATTGCAGGTGGTATTAAATTATAGAGTCTAGTCTTGATGTTTATGAATAACTCATAATAAATAAATAGACTTAGCATTTCCACAGAGTGACTAATAGAGTTTGATTTATTCCTGCGGGCTGATTTAATGTGTTCAATCAGCTGCCAGGAATGGGTGCCAGGGGAGCATTGCCAGTGAGCAAAGTCAAGAGGAAGCATCGCTATTAAGGGAGGGTAGGGTTTTGCTCTTAATGGATAAAACCCTCAGACCCTCTACATAAACCATGCGGGCCTCATCAACTTGGAGAATCTCCTGGTCTGCTGGAAAGTTTGCTTTAACAACTAGGCAGTTTGGTTTTCTGACACCTAGAGAGCTACTATTACATTTTAAGAAGAAGACACAATAGGTGGTATCTCCGTGCCTCAGTTGGCACGTCTGTGAAATGGGGATGACGATCACACCAGCCTCGCAGGTGTGATTGTGAGGCTTGAATGAGAGAACACACGTAAAGCATTTAGAATTGTACCTGTTGACTAGTAAGCCCTCAGTATCGGCGACTAGAGACAGGCTAATGCATAAATAGAGTATATGGCTGCCCATAGGGTGTTTGAGGGGCTCCAAGAGCGTTCCACCTACACAAAGAATTTTTGGCAACCCTCATCGCTGATTAGAGATTTCCTGTTGGTTTTGTTAAGTGTCAGGGCAACGCCTCAGAGGGCCCACAGTTCAGACTAACGTGCTACCAACCGCTCAGTCGCCTCTGTTACGCTTACTCCTTTCCCACGGACTTCGGATTATTCTGAGTTTGCAGAGGCTGCCGATGCCAACTTGTTCGCCGCTCACACACGCCCTTAGGCTCCACAGACCTGGATCCAACTGCCTGCGAGGCGACCTCAACTGAACGTGCTGTGGGCACCTCTATCTGGACGAGCCTGACTTCGCCGCCTCTCCCCCTTCATCTGGATTAATTAATCAATTACGTTGCTCATCCATCATGAACATGTTAATTGCTGGTACTGCGCTCGGTGGTGGGAATACGGTGAGGCACGCCTTTGTGCCTCTCTCTTCCTACAAGGACAGCAGCCATTGAGTTAAGAGCCTACCCAACTCCAGTATGGCTCCCACTTAACTAATGACAGCTGCGATAATCCTATTTTCAGATAAGGTCACATCCTGAGGGACTGGGGGTTGGGACTTGGACACATCTTTTTGGGCGGTGCGACAATTCAACCTCTAACAATTATACCCCTGCTGCTCAGAGGAAAGCACCGGTAACACTTCATCGTATATTTTCACATATCTTTTAAAAAATGCAGATGTGTACATATTTGCAGTTTTTTAAACCAATCTGAGATGATACTGTATATGCTGTTTTGTAAGCCTGCTTTTTTTTTTAAGTTAATGATCTAAGGTGATTAACTTTTATTATCTGATTTCTTCTGTCTCACTTTGCAACTCTTGCTTTCTGGCTTATTTACTGTGATTTTTTTAGCTCTTATATTTGAAATGTGATTCTCTAATGCTTTTTTTGAATTGCTAAGCATATTTTATGATTATTAAGGAGACTCGCTGGGTTCCCTGTGGAGATAAAAAAAAAGAAAAAAGAAACAGATTTAAAGGCCCCATTTTATTAAAGGCCCCATTTTATTATGCAGAATCCATGTAAGCTTGGCTTCGGAGTGTTTCTGCTTGTATTGAGATTCAGAAATTGAAGACCAGGCCGAGTGCCCACTGTCCACTGCAGTGGAGGAGGCAGAGGTCGGGGGGACCCTCCTGTGACTCTCTCTGATTAGATTCGATGAGCTGTGTGCCTACTGAAAAGCTTCATCTCACAGGGGTGTTCGACCTGTGGCCTGCAGGTCGTATGCAGCCCAGGATGACTATGAATGCAGCCCAACACAAAATCGTAAATTTACTTAAAATTTCTCTTTTGCCCATCAGTTTTTGTTAGTGTTTGTGTATTTAATGTGTGGCCCAAGGCAACTCTTCTTCTTCCCAGAGTGGCCCAGAGATGCCAAAAGTTTGGACACCCCTGAAGGCTCATTTGTTTAGAGGAACCTTTTCTTAGCCTTTCTTTCCTCTACCTAATGCAAAATTTTGTGCGGAAAATGCAAAGGAAGGAAGCTTTGTTTAAGCCTGTGCTTTGATTAAGCATAACCTAGATAATTGTGCACGTGAACTTAAAATGAGACATATTAGAAAAGAGACGATGCTGTTTAATCTTTCCTTTCCATCTTTTTATCTTCCTTTTCCCCTTCTGCAGTTGACCCTGGTGCATTTCAGAAACAGGACCATGTTTTCTGCCTACGAAAATGAAAAGAATACATAATATTTGTGATGGCAGTAGTGCCTGAATGGAAGCTGTCCATCGGGGCTGATGGGAAATTGATCCTCCTGTGATCAGCTGTGTAATCCCTGCTGAGACAGGGATTTGGCTCTGAATGTTTTACAGAGAAAAAGGGGCAATTACCAATGTTGGAGGATTTACGAGGTATTAGGAATAAACTTCCTGCCCAAATATATATATTTTTTCTACTGACCCACCAAGTTATCTGTAATTATGACACTATGCACTTCTTGGATTAGTGTCACCCAAAGATAAGTTTAATGCACGATGAGTGTGGTCTTCAGTCCTGTAATAACTGTGCAAGCCTGGGACCATCAGAGTCAACTAACGCAGAACAGGATAAAGGAGTGTGAAGTTTGGTTGGGGGAGGGAGACTGAGACTATGCAGGTGTTTAATTGCAAAGTGCTACAGGTGAATATGTGTCATAACAGAAGCAGGAGTTGAGGGGCTTAGACTGGAAGTGAGAGGGAAGATGTGGCTAAAGAAAGGCAGACCACGTCAGACTACTTGGGTTCCACTCTGAGCTTGGCCACTCCCAGTGTGAAACCGCGATCAAGTGAGAGTTTCAGTTTCTTTGTCTGCAAAGTGGGATAATGAAAGAACCTGTCGAAGGAGGTCAATGCCAGGATTAACTAAAACAATGAATGTAACATGCTTAACACAGAGCTTGGAATGTCGTAAAGGCCCGATAAAGAATTAGCTACTATTGCTACTAATGTTAACATATTAGAGGAAATGAGTTCAACACTAGCCTAGGAACATTTTAAATGAAAGTGGTGATTTTTATTAGCGTTATAACCTTTAATTCTCACGACAATACAGCATGCCCCTTAGAGATGCAGAAATTAAAACTTACAAAGGTTACATAATTTGACCGATTTTAGGTGGCTAGTCAATTTCAGAATTTGGATTTGAATCTAAATCCTTCCCAGGTTCACCACTGAGGTGTGGACTGTGATAGCAGCTCACCTGCAAGGCCAGGTGTCTTAGGATGAGCTCCCTAGAGGCAGAGCCAAGCTGGGGATTTGGATGCAAGTGATGGGATGAGGGAGAGCCCTTCAGGAAAGAACTTGTAAGAGAGCGAGGAGAGCAGACTAAGGAGGGGAATGCCCCCCCACCCCCCACCATGAGAATGTGGTCTGGCCGGGGGACATCTAGCCTTGGCATCATCCATGGGGGGGAGAGCGTCAAGAAAATCAAACCACACACCACAGTTGTCCCTCCTTGAGGTAAATGGGCTGGCCTTGTGTGCTCACCGAGTCACTCAGTCACTGGCTTTGCACAGCCCTCCTCTGCTTTCCCCAGCCCTCCTGGGTAATTATCCAGAGAAGGGGGCAACTCTGAGCTGTTAGCTTCCAACACTCCCAGCGGCCGGGAATTAGTATGTCAGCCCCATACAGATGAGCAGGGTGGGGTGCCTCCCCTGCTCCGCCCACCCTCAGAGAAAACCACCACCAGGAAAAGCAGGCTGATGAGCTCCCAACAGGGTCACTCTGGGAGGAGTGTCACTTGAGGCAACCTGCAGAAAACCACTCTCCTGTGGGATCAGAGCCTGATTAGGAGACGTGTTCACGTTCGTTGACTCCAGCAGTCAAAACGCGGTATCGCGAAAGACTAATACGTGAACGTATCGCTAAATCACAAAGTTGTGAAAAATCTGATGAGGCCAGATGAGTGAGGGCTGAGGTCTAGGATGACCCTTCGCCTCTCCGCTTAGAGGCACTGACCTAGAGTCATGAGGAAATGTAACTTGGGGGGACGGAGGGAGGCCCCGTAATGTGGTCCCCTGGCATTACTGCAGGGCAGGGTGGAGTTGCTCAAAAGACAGACCGACATCTCAACTAATAAGCAACAGATCTAAACTGAGAATAGTAGAGTCAAACTGAAATGGCGTCAGGGAGACAGGGGTGATTGGTGCAGAAACCAAAGTTTCAGTTCTACTTCTGCAATGTACTCATTGGCTGAGTCTGTTTATCCCTGAGGAATAAAGATTTTCCACCAGTAAAACAAGGTGTCCCTCCAACCGTAAAACTTGATTCCGTTTTGTTGGCACTCAAGCCAGACACTGCTGAAGTGTGGCTTTCACCCAAATTAGATGTGACACTCCCTAGATGCTTCCCTGTGGAAGAATGATGGGCTCATATCTCATCCTTCATGTTTCACTTTGAAAAAATCAATGAAAAGCTTTGAAAGGTTAGTTTTAAATAACACTTGCCAAGCACATGTTTTGGTAGAGAAAGATGGCCATGGTATGGGCACATTCTTGGTTAGGAAGTGAGAGAGCCTATGAGGTGGATTGGTCCTCTGTCCAGGGGGCAGACCCAACCATTACCATTTCAGACAGGTAAGAATCACGTCACCCAACAGTGCTGAGAGGGGAGCCACGTGATGGGGCTCTTGCTGATTCAAAGCAAAAGGGGGACCCCCAGTGGTGACTTCTGGTCTTGCAGCACAGTCCTGGAAACAGTAATATGGTACCTTAGTGGATGTCCAATAGCTAAGCTGATTTTTAGGCTCTCTGGTGCTGCTTTGATCATTAAAAATTTAAATACTTTTCAGGGGATAACATCCCCTTGGTTCTCTCTGTTGTCACAGTACCTTTTTTCCCCCTGCTTCTCTGTCCACCTGACTCCAATCTGCTTATGGGAATGGAAAAGTAGTACCCTGTTTAAATGGTGGGCTAATACTTTCCAGGTATCTATTGAGTGAAACCCGGGGAAACTCAAAAGGTGACATTCAGAGGACAACCTGGAGCTGAGGTTCTCTGGGGATCCTTGGATAAAAAGATGTCCTTTGAGCTTGTGGCAGTAAAAGGCAAGGGGTGTGGATTAGAGTGCTCTGTTAGTCCCCGCTATACCTGAGCTCTCCGTCAGGACTGGGCAGAGGACCATGCATCTGCCATTTTGATTTTGTGCTTTTTTATCATAGCTATGTGTTTGGAAAATGTCAACGGTAACACAGTGGGGGGTCCCACTGTGCCATATGCATGTCTTGACTGAGTTGAGCTTTGATGGTTAAGTGACTTCTTCCCTGAGAGGGCTGGGGAAAGCATGTGGGAGTTGAGCTCTCAGCAGCTCTAAGAGGTGGGAAGCAGATCTCTTCTTTCCCAGTTATTATGGCAAACATTTTCCGGGCCCGGCATCCAGGGCTGGGTGAGCTCTTTATTCAGCATACATGGACTAAGGGTTTATTATCACTCGCTTAAATGGTAGGAAGTAAACCGAGGCCCACTTTTATAACAACTATAATTAGGGTAGGGATTTTAAAGAAGAAAAACGTAGGTTACTCCACAAACTGGGTTGTTTCACACTACACAGTGCATAGCCTGCTTTATCTGAGTAAAAACAATGGTCCACTTACTCCATGCTCTATGGTTTTCTCCATAATCCCCCTCCCCCTGCTCTGATACCTACACTGGATGCAGGGCTGATTTATGGGGCTACGTGCTTCTCCTATCTCATTAAGGCCACCACCTTCAATTCTCTTTTGCTCAATCATTGACCAGCTTAAAAAAACCTGTCTTCCCAACTTCCATGGACTTCTTGTCAGCTTTGCACCTTTAGGTTTGGGAAAGCAAATAAATACAATTCAGGTTCGTCCTTCTGGTGTGCTTTGTTTCATTCACCCCAGAGCTGGGGGGTGGGGCAGGGTCGGGGAGCCCCTCCTTCCAGAACGACCTTCTCTGCAGTTGAGGTGCTTATGTTTCTTAACCAAAACAATAACAGAGTTTTCAAAAAAAAATCTGCTGAACTTATTATTATTATTTTATCCAGCCTAATGTATGGGAAAGAGAATTTATAGGAAAGAAAATAAACTAGAGATGGTTTCCTTTGTAACATAATTTCACATGGGGTTCCTTTTAATCACAACTATGAATGTATGTACTTGATTCATTGTTAAATTAGCTAGACTATTACAAAAAAGCTGTACGCTCTCTCCAGTGAAAGTATCCCTTTAGGACTCAGAACAAAGTTGCGGCTGTCTCAGTTTAATAAAGGCAGAAATAGTCATAAGCAAAATCAAGTGATTTGTTAATTATTAGTGGGAGGCCAAGGGCCCATTATTGCCTCCCATGAAAAGTAAAAACAACCTTCTCCAAAGAAAAACTGAACACAGGAAGTGCTATTAGCTAGTTGAACAGAATATTGTAAAATGTAGCTATATACCTGTGAAACAACTGTGAGAATGCTTGACTGCATATATTGAGTTGAAGAAATAGAGACACTAAGGAAGCTAATTTTATTCTAAAGCAGGACCAATGTTTGGACACCTAGATGAGTCATTTGCTTCACACTCCAAGGGAATGCTCAACAGTCAAACACTCTCCTCTTACTCCTCAGGGTTTGGAGATGGCAGGAGGGAATAGAATTGCATTACTATTACTATTATTATTATTATTATTATTATTATTTAACTGGGCAGGGAATTGCAGTCTCGTGTTGGGTGTCGATGCCGAACGCTCTCCTTGTGGCAGAGGTTCCAAATGCTGGCTCCCTCGGGCGAATGTGTGAGTTCCTTAAAGAATTCAGCGCGACTCCATTCAGGTTGGCTGTGGATGCCCGTTTGCTACACATGGTCGCGCACTCAGCTCCTGAGGCTGGTGGCCTAGTCCACAGGCTCCTTCTGGGCGGTCTCTCTGCCTGATGACCAGTCCTCTTGGGTGGAGAACTGAGAAGTTTGCTCAGGCTGATTTCCATCCCAGGTGTCCGCTTTGCCCACGGGACGCACGTCATCCTTGTCCCACTGCACTTTGGGAGTGCTGGTTGCTTTGAAGCTGACTTGTCTCTATACTGGCATCTAAAATGCAGGGCATGTCAACCAGTCTGTTGTCTAAGCCAATGCCTAACCTGGGAACCAAGGCAAGTGTCCCTTTCTTGAAAGTCCTTCTAGCCCCTCCCTTGGCTCTGGCACATTTACAAAGCCAGTGATTCATGATTTGTAGGAGTTTAGGTAACCTGCAGTAGTGTAACACAAACCTAAGTGATACAATCACAGTTAGGGGCTATGAGGAATAAAAGGGTGGAAAGGAAATCGAAGTGCACCGTTGCCAACGGTAAGTTACAATTTCTTAGCTGTGACGGGCTGTCTTGAGCAAAGCTGGTGCTGAATCTTGCCACTGCATCTGTGTCAGGGGCCAGATTTTCCTGAACTTCTGAGTGATTTATTACCCTTGGTAATCAATGCACTGCAGTAACGGACAAAATGTAACGAACTGGGTTGGCAGAAGGCATGCCCTGTGACTGTCCTACTTCAGGTTTTCTAAAGTCAATGCTTTAATTTTGCTTAGAAAGATAAATTGTAGTATCTTCTTGAATTTGTACAGGTAAAAACCATACCTGATAGCCCACTTCCTCAGGCATTTTTTTAATAATTTGCCAAGCATATAAAACAAAAAGTGGTCCTTAGCTACCAGGTCAAAAAAAAAAAAAATTGATGTGAGGGTTACCATTGTTTTTATGAACCGTCCTGAAGAGCTTTACAAATGAGACAATGTATTACCCTCCAACATTAATGTTCGACGGCTTGGTATATTCATTAAAGAATGGTTGTGAAACACCTTTTTAAAAAAAATGTAGAGCTTATGATTGAGGTACACAAATTTCACCATTTCTCAAACTTATTGATTTTAAATGAGCCTTTACCTTACTTTTAAATAATTTTCTTTGAAGTCCAAATTGAAAAATAAACCCCAGTGGAGTCAGATGCCAGTGTTTCAACTGGGCTCTGCTATTTACTGCTACGTAATTAATTTGGCTACAAAAAGGCTGTGTAATGAGCCTCTCTTTGCATCAGTTTCTTCATCTATAAAGTGGGGTAGTAATTGCTACCTCATAGAACAGCCTAGAGAATGATTAGAGGAGCTAGGTGTACTGCTTAGAAGCACGCTCTGCCGCCATAAATGCTCATTCTCCTGCAGTCATGACTGGCTCTGCTGGTTGGTCGGTTCCCTCCTTGTGGCTGCGCCTTTACCACGTGACTTGGTAGCTCGCTCACCCCAGAGCCGGAGTCCCTTTCCTCACTTTCCAGCTGAGCTCAGTCATGTGACTGGCTTTGGCAAAGGGGATGCTCACAGAGGCTTCAAAGAGGACGGAAATATATTTTCATTGCCTGTCTTGACCCACCCCCTCCGCCACGCCCCCAATGAGAACAGCTGGAGGATGATATGTGAGGAGGGAGGGGCCAGGTCACCAGTCATCCAATAGGAGGCCGTCCTAAAATAGCTGACTGCCAGACATGGGAGTTTTCTCAGTTGGAACCAGTTCAAATCACTGACCAGCATGCAGTCGTACAGGTGAAGCCCTTACGAACGGGATTAGTGCCCTTATGCAGGACCCCAGAGAGCTCTCTCCCCCTCTCTCTGCCATCTGAGGATCTAGTGAGAAGACAGCAGCCGGCAACCCAGAAAAGGGTCCTTAACAGAATCCAGCCGTGTTGGCACTGGACCTCAGACTCCCAGCCTCTAGAACTCGAGGAGAAGTAAATTTCTGCTTTTCATAAGCCGCTTAGCTTATGGCACTTTATTCTATCAGGTTGCACTGAGACAAAGGATAAAGGTAACCTTGTGGAGAGACTAACATAGGCCTAGAAGCAGAGCACATTCAGGAAAAGGCAAGATGTTCCTTATGGCTTATGTCCAGGGCTGAGGGCTTTAAGGTTTAATATGAAGGAAGAATATATAGCAAGAACCAGCACTGGAGAGGGAGATGGAAATCCGATGAGGTCAGGAAAGGAGCGTATAGTTTGTTGAGAAAGAGAGTTGTAATAAAAGCTTGAAGTTGGTTACTGAGGCGATCTCTCGAATTCTGCAAATCTGACACCAGTGGTGGAGGGTGGGCCCACTCCCAGAAGGCAGGTGAGACCGGCGACTAACGCAGCAGTGAGCTCATGAGTGTCTGCACCAGGACAGGCTAATGGGGGCAAAGAAGAGGGGCTGGATGGGGGTGCTGTTGTGAAGGCAGAATCAACAGGGTTAGCTTTTCATGGCGTTATGATGCGGAAGGAGGAAGATAATGTATATGATTCCCAAGTTTCTTTAGAGGTAATTGGCTAGAAAATTTTATTAAAACTAAGGACACTGGGTGAGGGGTATTCGGGGGGGAGAAAAATTTCAGCATATATTAAGTTCCATGAAAGGAGGTTACTAGCTTAAGAGTAATAATTACGACAACAATGATGACAACAGCAACGACAGAAGGAAATACTCCCAGAGGAGATGCTAGTTCAGTGAGTTACAATCATACATGCACATTTTACTCCTTAGTATATACTAAGATGTGAAATTTATAGAAATGTTATCTACAGACATAGGGGCACAAGACAGAGGGCAGGACCTGAAAGATGGATCAAAGAAATATTTAAGTCAATCGCGCGTCACCCAGCCTGTTAACATCTCTGTTTATGCAGAGACTTCTGAGGCAGTGATTCGTGTTGTTGCTTGGTGCATAAAGATGTATGGCTGGGTAAGGCTATAAAATTTTTTTGGAGGAAAGTTAGTACATTACACGTCATAATAAACCTATATTTTGGCAAGCAGGATGAACAAATTTGTCTACACGATTAGGAGAAAACTCTAGCAAATCAAGAAGATACACAGGGATTGGCAGCATGTGCATTTTTGGTTGTTTTTTTAGAAACATATTTATTCTTCCTCAAAGGGAAAGAAAAATTGAAATGATTACATTGCCAAAAAGCAGAGAAGTTTCAGTGCTCTCTGCCTACAGTGAAAACGACTTCATCTGTATGCATCATGCTTCCTGTGCTCCCAAACTGAACTGTTAATAGGGAGAAATGTGTGAAAGAAAAATTTCTTCCAAGTTATAATTCACAGTTGGGAAGGATAAGAATTTAAAGGTTAATGACAATAATATCATTACTGTTCTATCCCCAAATAAACCCAGGTATGAAGAAATCAGTCTATGACTTAAAAACATTAAATTTGCAACAGGATCCTGCTTAGAACTCACACCTCCTATGAAATGTCAAGGACACGACCAATCCTATTCTGTCACTTAACGTGGCTTTCAACACAATCTGGTTACACATAAGACCATCTAGCTTGGAGTGAACTGGAGGTTCACATTTCTATTCATATCAATTTTGTGGGCTATTTCAATTTTTAAAACAATTTAAACTTACAGAAAGTTTGCAAAGAACTCTGGTATGCCCCTCTGCTAAGATTCTCAGCTCTCGCCATTTTTACTGCGTTTGCTTTATCATTCTGCCTCTCTCTCTGTAGATGCGTATACATATCATTACTATCTTTTTCCTTGAACCATTTGAGAGTGCATTGCCTGTCACCTCTAAATATTTTAGGGTGTATTTACAACAGACAAAGAGTGTCCCCTATAACCATAGCATAGCCATCAAAATCAGACGTTACAGTGATACACTATTATTATTTAATCTACCAAACTCATTCAAAATTTTCCAATTGTCCTAATGACTTCCAAGATCCAATTGAGGTTTACACATTGCATTTAACTATGCTGTCTCTTATATCTTCTTCCACTTAGGACAGCTCCTCAGTCTTTTCTTATCTACCATGGTTTTGACTTTTTGGAAAAGTATAGGTCAATTGCATTGGAGGATGTTCCTCACTTGGGTTTATTTGATATTTCCTCATGAATGAGATTTTTGTCGGGAACATGTTAGATACTGCATTCTGCCCATTCCAGGAGACACACAGTCTCACATTTCTGGTGACATTAACTTTAACGTTTGGTTAGAAGGGTGTCTTCTAGGTTTCTTCACTGCAAAGTTCATTAATAAGTACTTTGTAAGTGCTTAAAAGGTAAGTGATAATAGCTTTGATTCTGTTATGAGGTAGAACTATCATGGGTTCCTATTTCATTCAGTGGGTTATGATCAGTTACTATCATGATTTATTTTGATGCACACGTTGTCCCAGATTTGACTAGTGGGAGCTCCTTCAGGTTGGCTTCTGCATCCTTTAGACTTATCCCCATATTTCTTAGAGCACTTCCTTACCTTCCTCCATAAAAAGATGTTCCAGGTGCATCTTATACTTTCCCTTCTCCATGCTTGGACCAGCCATTTCTTCAAGGTGCCCTGGTCCTTTTTAGTGAAAAATGGCCTTTAAAAGCCAGGATATGAGTGCTACACATGCTTATTGCTACTGATGTGTGTCTCCTTTTTGCCCTCTTAGTGGGTAGAGCTTGGAAATGCATGTATGTATGTGCATACACAGACTGTCTCTGTGTGTATTCATTTGGTGGCTTTCAAAGTGTGGTCCCTAGAGCAGCAGAACCCATGACACTTAGGAACTTGTTACAAGTATAAATTATCAGGCTCTACTTCAGACAGACTGAATCAGCAATTCTGGGGGTAGGGCCCAGCAATTTGTGTTTTAACTAGCCCCCCTCACCCAGATGATACTGATGATGCACCTTAAGTTTAAAAACTACTGATCCCCTGGTAAATTACATGTATGCATGAGAAAACAGGTGTGGTACTTGGATCAGTTGTTTTTAAACTTATGCATGCATCAGATTGTGTATGTATGTATACATATTTACATATTTGCATTTATATTTCTACATCTTTTTATAGATATTTAAAGCCATGAGTTTTTTGATACCTCCAATTCCAATCCAACACCAGAGGGTTTAAGATAGATTATTCTTTCCATATTTACAACTCCCTTCTTTGACAATGAGAAACTTTACTTCCAGTATTCTCCATACAATCACTTGTTTGATTAGTGCCCTACAGGTAAACAAACTTTCGACCCTGGCAGGGAAATTGTCTTCCCTGACTGCCCTCTTCCCTTGGCCCCAAACTCTACTGTCTTTTGTTTCACCTCTTCCACAACTTCAACAAATATTACAGAAAGGGAAGGAAGAAGCCAACTTCAACGAATATTATGGAAGGGGAAGGAAGAAGCTGTATTAATGTGTAAGACAATGAAACACTATGACAGTCACTGTTAATCAATGTATGGGATGCCAATATTAGTTTATTGATATTAATTGAATGTTCAGTCTTGATTGTAAACTGATAAATATCAGTAAGTTGTTCCATCCTTAGATGGGCAATGTTATTTCCTCCAGGTTCAGTATCATTTTCAGTCATTCATTCCCCCTTTCTTCCCATCTATTATTTTTATCATCAGTTTATTTTTCTCATTAAATTGAAATGCATAGAGATCAGTCAATTTAGTCTATAATTTTTTCTCTGTAAACAGAGATCTCCATCAGCAATCAATTCTTGCAATTTGCTTTCTCTCTTCTGGGCTCAGTTCTCCTGCACTGATAGAATTTCGTGTAGATATTGTCATTTTTGTGTATTCATTCAACAAACATTATTGAGTCTGCACTGGGACCTTCATTTGGGAAAAGTTGTGTCTGAGGTGCTTTTGAGATGTTTACATGGAGGTGTGTAGTTGTCTGTTGGGCATATAGTATAGGACTCAGAAGAGAGTTTTGTGGGTTGGGGGTTTGAGAAATAAAATAGTAAATCACCTGCATGCATATAGGAGGTAATTAAGGCTGTGAACTTGAATGAGGTCACCTAAAGGAAAATCAAGAGTGAGAAAACAGGGCCTGGGACATATCTTTACAGAAACCTGATATTTAATTGTTAGGGAGAGGATGGCGAATCTAAAGAAGATGGGAAGATATGGTCAGAGTGTTAGGAGGAAAACAAGTGAAGTGTGTGTCATATTAGTCAAAGGAAGAGGGTTTGAGAAAGGAGAAAGTTCAGTGATGCCTGTAGGCCAAGGATGTAACATGTGGTTGGTTATGTGGTCTTTGTACAAAATGTTTCTATGGCGCAATGGGACCAGAAGAAGCCAGATTGGGGTAGGTCAAGGAGTGAGTGGGAGATGAGGAAATAGAGATAGCAAATAACAATTATTTTGAGGGTTTGGCTTTGAAAAGAAATGAAAAGGTAAGAACTGGGGAGGGGGTGGAGTGCAGAGGGAGGCAGTCCGAGTACGTTGTTCTTCTTTAATGGGAGAGAATTGGAAGTATTTAAAAATCATTGGGGAAAACCCTGGTTGGGGAGGAAGAGGTTGAATATATTGTATAAACGAGAAACTATATATTACTATATGGAGTTCCTGAAACAGTGGGAGAGGATGGGATCCAAACAGATGTGGGAGTGGCATTTAATTGGAGCAGAGATGAGGGCTCGGAAAAGAATGCTAAAATGAGGGCAGACGTGGCCCATTTTCATATTTGTTACTGGGAGGATGAGTTAGTGTCTCCTGGTGGCTTCTACCTTCTCTGTAAAGTAGGAGGAGAGTCGGATGCTGAAAATGAAGGGAGAGTTTGAGGAGAGCAAGTTCAGAGATTTGAGGTGAGCAAAGAAATTTAGAAATAGGTACATGAAGCGCAGCCTCAAAGGACTGATTGGCAGAGTTGAGGTGGCTTTGAGTTGGGTGATCATGAATCTGTTCCCCTTGTGGAACTTTTTCAGCAGCATTCAGGCACTTGGGTCTAGGTATGGATAAAGGAGACACTTGCCTTCACCCAGGGATGGAGTTTTGCCAGATGAAGGCGATGAAATGACAGAGGACCGGAGCTCTTAGGGTCATCTCAAGGGTACTGTCAAAGTGATGTACAATGTAATCTAAGTTAAATAAGTGAAAAATAATACACGGTTTATAGATTGAGGGAAGGCAGAGGGATCGGTGCTCTGGAGGCTGAAGCAGGATCAGCTAGCTATGTGGAGAAGAGATGGGGTCAGAGAGTAGCATATCTGTGTTAGTGATTTGGGAAGTGGAACTGTTTTAGATATAACTATGCAAATGAATGGCTGAAGACTAGTGGCAGGGGAGGTCACTGGTGACCAAGAGGTTGAGTAAGACATAAACGTTCCCTATGGACAATGAAATCACCCAGGATGATGGCTGGCCATGACTTAAATACTTTAGCAAGGCAACAAAATCTTCAATGAGTGAGAAAGAATGGCCATAGTTCTCCATTTGAAGATGCATTGACTTTGTTTCACATTTTTAATGTTCGTTAGGTATAGATGCAACTTCTAGTTATTGATGGGTTTATCTATTTATTGTGGTCATGTCTGTTGCCCTCCCCTTTTTTCTCCCAAGTGTTTACTTAAAAGTCTCACAAAACTTACAACTACTGGCTTCTCTAAATTGATGAAGGACCCCTCAAAGAACTGGCATTATCTTTTGGAGGGTGGGCTCTTTGTAGTACAGGCATCCCCTGCCAGGACAGTGTTTTAGGAACCCATCTCTATCAGTGTAGTAGCTGGTGGTGTTGTGAGAGGTTGTATTTGGTTTTAGTGAAAATTTTTTTGAAGACTCTTATAATGCGTTTGCCCATTTCACGATGGCTATTTACGAGTGCACCTGCCCACGCTGTGTTCGGCAGTTTTTGACCAAAAACAGCATGACCCCCATGCCCCACCCTCCCTATTCACCCTGTCTGGCCCCAAGTGACTTTTTTGTTTGTTTCCCTGATGAAAAAAGTCCCCAGAGGGAAATGTTTTGCCAATGTGGAAGAGGTGAAACAAAAGATGGCAGGAGCTCTAAAAGGCATCAAAATCAATGAGTGTGAAAACTGTTTTGAGCACTGGAAAAAAATGTCTTGATAGGCATATTGCATCAAATGGAAAGTACTTTGAAGGTAACTGAAGTTTAAACATGTAAGAATAAATATGCAATTTTTTATAAATAAGTTACAGTTTTTCGATCCATATATATATATATATATATATATATATATATAATATGTATCATAAATAGACTGGCTTCTCTATATTGAGAAGGTGTGAGATATATAATATATAATACATGTTATATATATACACCATATGTACCATAAATAAAATAGTTAAATCATGTCAAGCTCTTAGTACTTCATTTGGCAAATAATAAATACTTGGTAAATGGTAAATATTTTGATTTTTGTATTAGAAACTTAAATGTTGTTCCTAACAAAAGAAATACTATTAGGTATTATTTTGTGTGGCTTGATAACTAATAAAACAGACCCTTCTTTTGCATGTTAAGTTTCCAGAGACACCTGTTTTAAGACACATTCATCTTCAATAGAAAAAAGCAATCTTTGAATTGGCTGTTGGAGGTTCTTATTGTCTCTTTGATTTTGTTTAAGTCGGTTGCCAGACTAGAGAGCTACTATGTTATTGTAATACTTTAAAGTATTTAATTAATAAAGAAACTTAAAAAATCCCTTCCTTTAAATATTGTCTATGAAATACAGTGGCTGAGATTTTAACCTTAGGTGTCAGGAAGCTCAGATTTACAATCCTTGCTTCCTACCAGCCTAAGCTTTGCCTGAATTTATGCTTTACTTTGGCAATCATTCACAATTAGCTGCAGAGGATATATGGTATCTCTCTATGTACAACACACATATATTTTTAAAGCCACCTACAGAAATGACACAATATTTGAGTTCCAGGTGCTTTTGGGGCTATTGTCTAATGCTGAATTTCTTAACTCATTTGCACTTTGCTTCTCATCAATAACTTTACATTAATATAAGGTTTTGTGCAGGATGCTTTTTAGGTCATTTTTATTAGTTGCAGAACACGCGTAGAGCTATAAATAGTGTTGTGTTGGGGGGACAATAACTTAGTCAGGTTCAGCCTCCTCGTAAACAAATCTTACTTGCAAACTGTCTTAGCCCCAACTGTGGTCCCTATGTTTATCCATATTTTTCTTCATAAATGTGAAGCCTTCTTAGGATTCACATTTTAAGGAGCCAAGTGCTAATTTAAGGAGCCCAAACATGATAAATTCTAGGGGTTTATTTCTGAACTTTATATTTCATACCAGATAGTTTAATATTTAACGTGTCCCAGTTTTCTTTCTTTCTTCATTTTTAATAGTTTATTTATTTTTATTGTATTTTTACCATTACCATTTATTCCCCTATACCTTCTTCCATCACCAACCAACCAGCCCTTCCCCCCACCCCCATGACCCAGTTTTCATGTTTCATATGAAGGGTGCGGTGGAAGACAGTATCAAAATCTTAAAGGTCAGCCCTCTTGGAATATGGACATAGTCTCCATTTATAGCTGTAGCCAGCAGTAGGCAAGTATGAAGCAGGTAAAATTTGTCTTAGCTGTTATTGCAGACTGTGAATTCTGAATTGTTTTCCAGCCTTATGGCTCCATTTCTCTCTTCTCTGTAGGAACACAGAGTCTCAATGCTTACTCTGCTTCCCCGCACCCCTCCCCATCAAAACTATCAGGAATGGATCCGTATGGTTTGTATTTCAAAATGCAGTTCATGACAATCTGCATCTGAGTTATTTGGGAGGCTCGTTAAACGTATAGACTGCCAGCATTTTTACTCCATCAAGATATCTGGAGATAGCGCTTGGAAATCTGTATGTTAGCATATTGTCCAGGTAAAAATTAGGCGTGGCACATGGTGAAATCAGTACTTCAAATCAATTATCTTCCCCCAAACATCTTTGCCTTTTAATAGGAATTTCTTGAGTTGAAGAATACAACTGTGGTCATGAAATCTTAGGCACTTCTGTGTTGCTGTTTTTTTTCTAGTACCTAGAAATCAGACCACGGTAGATGGCATGGCTATTTTTGGATAAAGAATCTTGGGGGGGAAAAGTATTTGTAGGCTCTAAAGAAGTCAGCCTAAATGGAATACTTTAGAAGTTATAAATAACAGGACAATGAATTACTGGGCTATTTCCTTAGAAATCTGATCTCATATACAAGGTGATTCTTCTAGTTAAATATTAAAAAAGAGCATTTTCTTACTTTTCTAAAGAGAAGAAAACATCATAGTAAGATAGATTCCACCTGGACACTAGGATGAACTTCTGTATCTTTTTTTGAAAGCAAAACACATCTTTAAAGTAATTATCAGGATAACTTGAGCTTAAAAATCCTTTACTTGAAATATTCAGAGAATCATGTCAATGATAATTTTTAGGAAAATTGCATTATTCTGTTAAATCCTTTAATGAACTCAAATCACTGTATGACTTTAGGGAGGATTGATGTTGGCTTAGAGGCATAGGAATCTGGAATATGTTTTCTAAGAAATTTATAGAATTTCTTTTTTTTAAAGATTTTATTTATTTATTTTTGGAGAGAGGAGCAGGAAGGGAGAGCGACATCGATTAGCTGCCTCTCAAACACGCCAGACCGAGGACCTGGCCTGCAACCCAGGCATGTGGCCAGACTGGGAATCAAACAGGTAACTTTTTGGTTTGCGAGATGATGCCCAACTAACTGAGCCACACCAGTCATGGCAGAAATTTATCGAATTTCTATTTCCTGGAAACTTCAAGGAAGGAAATAGAAATTCCACTAATTTTTTAGAAAACATATTCCAGGTGCTTATGTCCAGTGTCATCAAACATTGGTGAATTAGATCAGATATTACGATTTTACAATGGTCATAGTCAGATAGCTGGCACATAGCTGGGGAACTGGAATTCGTCTCTGTGTGAATGTGTTTAGATTGAACCAGGCACAAAAAATCCTCATAAAGGTACCTTTTTGAGTAATGAGCATAGCCATTCCCCAGATCCCTGAATGGCAAGTTGGTGCTCTCTGTGCCACCACGACTCAGCCTACAACTGTTGCTGCCTTCTTCTCGTGCTGACATGTGGTACCATTGAACAAAAATGTTTGCAAAAGGATTGGGGATTTTAGGGAAAAGGGAATTACAAGAGGAGGAGTGCCAAAAATGGGGAAGGAAGTTAGAAAGATGAGTTTGTACACAGTTTTGCCTCAGGCTGGACTTGTTGCCATCTGTCACAGTGCTGTTTGCATCAACGGTCCTTTCCTCATTGGAGCGACTAAGAAATATTTAATGATACTGAAAAGTAGAACATATGAATCAATTTCATAACTTCATTCTTTACTTATTTTTAATCATCATCATTCACACATTTAAGAGTAATTATACATGAAGAAAAGGAATTGGTAAATTTAAGTAATAACTAACTTGGGGGGCCTGGGTACATTAATTTTATGGTAAGCCATTTGCCTCTGATAATTAGTTTGATGATACTGATGTTCTTAACAAATCATATAAAATAAATGAGGTTGAAAGATACATTATTCCAAATTAAAAATAAGATCTAATACACCAATATAAAACCATGGTGATTGTGTGTTAGATTCTGGAACGGAGGAAGGGGAGGCCGATTTAAAAGATGCTTTATGTAGACACTTGGATTCAAATAGTCATGATATTTTATACTTAGGGATTGATGAAAAATTATATAGGTTTCATTCTAAGAAATAGCCAGGGGGTGGTTTATTAAATCCAATTTTTTCATGATAAAGTTCTCAGAGGCTCTATCTGTATGAGACCAACAGAGACTTTTACAGCAATAAATAGTCTATATCCTTTAGCCCTGTTTTCACAGCCCCCCTCTAGTTTAAGTGTTATAGTATTTTACTTGCATAATAAGGAGATATGGAAACTTTGGCATCAGAACCTTATAGAACCTGGCAGACCTTAGTAAGTATAAGCATAGTTAAGCTTTTAAGTTTTTAGTGAAAAACTTAAGGAATTAAGTTTTTGTGAAAGGAATTTGTATATTTCTTGCTTTAGTTTTATTACATTTTGCTTAGTGTCTTTTGAAACTGTTATTCGATGCATATGCATTTAGGATTGATGTCTTTCCTGATGAACTGACTCTTTTATGATAATGAAATGTCTCTCTTTATCTGTTAGTTCTCCTTGCTCTAAAATCTACTTTGTTTCCTCTTGGTGACACCACAGTAGATATCTTATGCTTAGTGTTTACACCATGTGTTTTCCATTATTTTACTTTCAATGTGGTCTGTATCTTTACAGTTAAAATGCATATTTTGTAAACAGCATATAGCTGTGTTACTTAAAAAATACAGTCTCACATTATCTGCCTTTTAGTTGGAGGGCTTAGTGCATTTATTTTTAACATACAGGCCTACCTTGCTTTATTGTGCTTTCCTTTATTGCACTTTGCAGATATTGTGTCTTCTACAAATTGAAATTTTTAGCAACCCTGTGTTGAGCAAGTCTACTGGCACCATTTTTCTACAGACACAAATGATGTTTAACATTTTTTAGCAATAAAGTATTTTCAAATTAAGATATGTACTTTAAAAAAGACAATAGACTATAGTATAGTGTAAACATAACTTTTATATGCACTGTGAAACCAAAAAAATCATGTGACTTGCTTTAGTGCCATGATCTGGAACAGAACCTACAATATTTTTGAGGTATGCATGAAATTACTGACATATTTGAATTTGTTGTGTTTTCTATTTAGCTCATATATTCTTTGTTTCTTGTTTTGGGTTGGGTATTAAAAGTCTTTCATTCTAATCACTCAGGTGGCTCTTTTGCTAAACCCACTTGGGTTATGGTTTAGTGATTACTCTAGGGAGTACAATATATGTCCTTAGGTTATCATGGTTTTCCTTGAATAGATATTATACCACTTATAGAAGAAGTTTATGATCATATAATTCAATTATCCTTTCCAGAACTTTGTGGCATTGTTCTTATATATTTTGTGTGTTTTTATGTTATACACTTCACCTTATAATGCCAATATTTGTGCTTTAAAAAGTCCTTTGTCTTTCAGAAAATTAAGATATATTTAGCTAAAATGATTACAATTTTCAGCCCTACTTAATTTTTTCATCCTGTATATTAGAATTTCCATATGGTATTATTTTGCTTTGGCCTCAAGAACTTTGTTTAGCATTCCTTATAAAGTACATCTGCTAGCCATTAATTCTCTGTGTTCTCAATGATCTGAGAATATCTTTATTTAACTTTCAGTTTTGAAGTGTATTTTCCTTGGGTTTAGAGTTTGTGTTGTCAGTTTTCTTTTCTTTCAACACTTCAGAAACGTCACACCATTGCCTCTGCCTCCATTATTTCTGATGAGAGGTTGTTAGTGATTGATGTTATCATTTCTCTGTAGCTATGCATTATGTCTTTTTTCTCTAATTTCTTTTGGGATTTTTTTTTCAGTTTTCAACAGTTATACTATGATGTATTTAGTGTGAGTTTTTTTTTTGTGTGTGTACGTTTACCATATTTTAATTTTACTGAGTTTATTGCATATATGAGTTGGTATTTTTAATAGAATTTGGAAAAATTTAAATTCATATTTTTTCAAGTATTTATATTGTTACATTCTCTTCTTTCTTTCTCTCACATGCTCTCTCTCTCTTTATTGGACTCCATTTATATATATATTAGTCTGCTTTATCTTCTTCCACAGACCACTGATGCTCTGTTCATTTATTTTTAATCCTTTTTTTTCGGTTTTGATAATTTCTATTGCTCTTTTATCAAGTTCACTGACTCATTCTATCATAGTGTGCAATCTTCTCTTAATTCCATCCAAAGAATTTTTGATTTCAGATGACTATATTTTTAGTTTTAGGATTTCATTCAGTTTATATTTCGTATTTCTTTATGTATCCTGAGAGCTCCAAGCTGTAGTCACAGGGGTGCACAGGCGAGGAGGAGTGAAGACCGAAGTCAATAGAGTGGAGAAGTTCAAGAAATTATGAGGCCCCAGAAAGTCACCTACATGCATGTTGGATGTCCCCAAAGAGGGTGGAGGAGTTAGGGTGGAAAGGCAGATAGATGATAAAAGGGCTGGGGCACTAATTCAGCAATCAGTCTGAAAGGATATTGGGTAACAGTAGATATCGCAGGTAAGACAAATCTCAAGTGGCAGGTATGTCAAATGATGAGAGGTCTTTTCAGAAAGCTGATGGGTAATGGCTTTCAGTTGGGACTAGGCAATGAGGAGAATGCTGGCTACTACGTAGACACGGGTAAAACAATGGACTTCACTTCTGAGATCTTCAAGAGAGGTGGACATCTCGGGGACTATGCCAGAATTCAGAAGCAGAGTGTGTTGCGTGTCTTTCACAGAGGTTGAAGGTATAAAGGAATGTACTGAGAATAAAATAGGGGTCCAAGAGGAGACAGTGAAAGACCAGGAAGGGAGGATGGCAGTGGGAGGCTTGAAGCACAGGTCAGAGGGAGGGATGAAACTCTAGAAAATAGATCACTAGTTGCGGCTTCACTGGGGTAATGGCCAGTGTCAGAGGAGAAAGGATGGAGTTAACTGGTCTCCAATACCTGATAGAGCTTCACCGGAGTAAAAGTTGGTTGCTTCTTAAAATGGACATAGCATTGCAGGGCTTGGGAGACTCGAAATATCACCTGCAGCTACCTCCGAATGGTGCTGAGGGAATAGAAGGTGAGGCAGGGCCTTAGGCTTCTTTCACGGTGATAGCGGGAGAAGTCAGCACAGATCAGAGCTCCGATTCTTATGACGGAAGGATAAGCTTACCCGACAGATTCCATCTAAGAATGGAATTTTAAAAGGAATGGAGGCGATATTCAGTTTATTGTCTTAAATACCCAAGGAAATCTAGGTGCCACATAAGAGGGAAGAAGATACAGAAGGACTAGAAACAGGACATTGCATTTTGAACTTAGAGCATCCCGCACTCATCTTGCTTTCCTGTCCTGAACCGTCCCACCACTGAACAGCATGTACCTCCTTTTTCCTCCTCGGCTCCTGCCCCCGACATCTGAGTATACTTGGTCGGACCATTTCATGTTGAAGCCATGACTTCTGCCAACCTCATGTCCCAGATTCAGTAGTTAGGGATTTCCGGTCTAGCTGTCACTGACGAAACAGCTCGCAAGTGAAACTTCAATTTCTTTTTCTTTTTTTGAAAATAGAGTTAAAGCACTCTTTGACAAAATTTTAGTTTCTAAAGGCAAAGTATTAAGGGACTGCTTCATAGAGTCATTGAATATTAGAGCCAGTGGAAACCTTCGAGACCATTCAGTTCTTACAATACCTTTAATAATCTTGGTGTTTTCATTTACTTTCAACTTCTAATTATTGCTCCTTTTATGCAAACAGAGCTAAGTATTGCTGAAAAGTATCTTCTATTTTCAATAATAGATATTTTGCTGATTGTTGTGGAAGTTCGGTGGGAAGGGGAAGCTGAATTTGGGCCCAAATAAGGTTTTTGTCTTTACTGACATTCTTTTTAGTTACAGGATATTGATAACATAACTGTCTTGAGAAGTTACTGAGAACCAGCTGCAAAGAATTCTCTTCCAAACCCTTCTCTACTTTGCGGTTCATACTAGAAAAAGCAAAATTAAAAAAAAAAAATCCTAAGATACCTAACATAGTCTACCATAGAACGTGCGAAAATCCTTAACATCTTAAGTATCATACATTCAGCTCCTTCCGTTCAGCTCCTCCCACATTCACGTGGAGAAAGGACTCTCCCTTCCACACCTTCACCAGGTATCTGAGGCTCTGCTCACTTCTGCAAATTACACGTGTACTTGATTTGTGCTAGAGGCTGTCCACCCAGGGTAAGTCGGACGGGCACCAAACAAAATCTTAGAGTGCAGACAGGTGTTGTGCCTTCCGCTGCGGGTGTAGGGAGCACTGGCCGGTCTCCCACCGGGAGGACGCTGTGCAGAGCGGTGGTGGGGATGGGGCCTGGGGACGGAAGGCGCTTGTTCCACTGAAGCCCTGTGGTGCTGGTTCTACTTCAGTTTTCCAATCTCAGCTTCCCGGGCTCCACCTACCTCGCTCATCTGCCTCCAATCTGGGGTCTGTGCTGGGATTGGTAGTGGCAGGGAGTGGGGGAGGGGTTGAGGAGATTTATTCATATTTTCTATAAAATGTTTAACTCCTGCCACGAGTGTTTTATTTGTTGTTGTTGTTGTTGTTGTTGTTCTCCTAACCTATAGACTTTCAAAAATACAAAAACCAATGAGGGGCTCTTTTCTTCCTATGGCTTTTGCCTTTAAATTCCTTCCCCGGAGCAATGAGCGAAGAATAGTTTAGCTGTTTAAATGGGGAGCTAAGGCAAGAAGAGACACTGGGCAAAATCACTCTGACTAACATTGGCAGCAAATCAGTTAAAAATATTCTAAAAGCAATAAAAATAAGCTAAAAAGTAATGCACCTTAAAAAAAGCTAAAAGTTCTCTACCTCTTTATAAATACTGTTAGTAGATATATTGGTATTTTATTGACCTTAAATTGTATCTAAAATACAATCTATGTAAAAATCAAGCACACAAACAATTGAATGGTTGAAAAAATTGAAAACAACCATTAAGTAATTGTTTAATGTAATTCACTTTTCCTTCAACTGCTTTCGAGATACATTTGTACGTAAATTTTATAGCAATTGCTAGAAATTTATAGCTTAGTAGTTTCTATTTATGAATTTCTTAAATTATTTTTCTGGAATAAACTTAATGGGCTAAAAGGTTTTTTATGGTTTCCAGCTGTGTGTGTTCGTGTGTGTGTGTGTGTGTGTGTGTGTCTGTGTAATGATCTCTCACCCATAAAATTCATGAATAAAAATGAGAATGAGAAGACATTTGTTCGGATATAATTAGAGCAGGACACACTATATTTTACTACATGTATGTTTAGATGCTGTTAGTCATTATGCTTGAAAGATTTAAGACAATGCTTGGTTCTAAAAACACTGGACAAAATCTTCCTTAGGAGGCATATTCCATGGCGTGTTGTAGGAGGGCCCCATGAGAGCCGGTGTGGTCACTGCATGTTCTAAACTCTTTCCTTAGTGTAAGGATTTTTCTTGGTATCTTGGTGTCTTAGCTTCATTCCAAAATCGTATACTCAGTTTGGCTTGGGGGTGCTGATACCAGGCATGTGGAACTAATGAGAATCAAGAGATGTGGTATCTTTGGGCCAAGTACTTTGGGCAAGTCAATTCAGTGGTGTGGGCTCCGGTCTCCTTAGCATACAGCGGGAGGATTGGAATAATAATCTCGACAGTCCTCTCCAGCTCTAAAAGTCAACAGTTCTGTCCCATTTTGTAGAAATGTAATAGAGATAATTGGAGAGAAGGATGATGTCCTGAAACACAATGCCTTTCACCTGGGTTTCCAGGCAGGGCTCCATGAAATTGCTTTATACAGATGCTCTATGTAAGCTTTTCTAAAAGCTCTCCAGGGACCATTCTTGATCATTCCTTCTGTCATCTAACTCTATTGAGAATATTACAGTGTCCATAACAATTGGCTGATGATAGTGATAATATTCTACCTTTTGACCCTCATGCTGCAGTCAAACTCTAGAAGAATAAAATATCAGAAAGATAAAATAATTCTATCTTCTACTATTATTATTTTATTTTTCTGATATTTTATTGACATATTGAGGTTTTTAAAGCTAAGGGTTTAACTTTAGCAAATAGTAGGTTATAAGTAGCTAGAAGCATGGGTTCTTTTGTATATTGTCATTTCACAAATATTTTTTGTTTAGTGACTAAGCATAATTGAAACATTGCCATAATTATTTCTCAATCAAGACATCTGTTTCGAGTGGGAATGAGATGCTTGAGAGAGTTCATTAGTTTAGAGTGGCTTCTCATTTCAGGCCAACTTAAGCTACTTGCCCAGGATGAGTTATAATTTTATCCAGACAAATGGCAAAAATTATTTTTAAAATTATGATCTTGGAAGTGTTTACCAAGCAGGATTGTCATCTGTCAAATATTCTATATCTGATATCACTAAAAATGTAGTTATGCCTCTGTGGATACCCAATATATTTGCAAATGATGAGGATGAATTTATTTTTCTAAGTATTTAGCCCTGTAACATCACAATGATATAAAATTGCCTATTTTTCTTAGAGCTATATTATGAAATTAAAATCAATGTGTTGAATACTGAATTGTGGTATGAAGAAAGGCAACATCTTTTCCCAAAGTCAATCTATACACACTTACTATTTTTATTGTGGCGAGAAACATATAACATAAAATCTACCCCTCTTAACCACCTTTTCGTGTATGGTACAGTAGTGTTAACTATTATAAATGTTGTTTTACAGATCTCTAGAAATTTTTCATCTTGCAAAACTGAAATTCTATACCCATTGAACAACAGCTTCTCTTTTTCTTCTCCCTCTAACCCCTGGGAACCATCCTTTTACTTTCTGTTTCTAAACAAGCCTATTATTTTTATACCCAAGACTTCTCCCTCCGCTCACTTCCTTGTGCCCATAAATGATACCTCTAGTCACTTACTTTCCTCGACTCACGTCTCTGCAGTTTATCTTCAGTTCCTATGTTGACTTTATCATGGCTGTCAAGTAACTGTCCAGTTGTGTGTTTTGAACAGACTCATCATTTTGCTTTCCAGAACAATATATTTTCCACTCTGCCAGCAGCCTCACTCTCAGTGGTAACCTGCCTCGGAGTTGCAGAATGTTTTCCTCTGTTACCTTTGGAAACTTTTGATTTGGAGCCCTGGGCTACCAGTCACCTTCACTTGTGGCCAGAGGCCACTTTTTCTAGACACACATTGACAGATAGATTGGTCTCTTCAGCAGACAGAAGTAGTGAAGCCTAGTGGGAATTTAAGCCTATGGAATCCTGACTACATGCTTGGTGGAGAATAAGAAGACCTCAGTACCATTTCAGGGTTTCCAATCATTTAAACTAGTTGCTAGGTTTGATGTGGTAGTCGGTCTCCATCAAACCCATCCAGAAAACCTTGACTCAGTCAATTCAGCAAACCTCTGCTGATGAACATTCAATTCAGTAAACCACTGCTCATGTGGCACTCATGACAGCAATCTGAGTAGGTAGGAGGCTTTAGAATGGCTTTGTTACTATTGAGAAATTTCACTTGGATGTTTGAAGGTTGACGAACTTGGCCAAAATCACGCAGGGGCATGTCAGGTGCCTGCGGTCATGCTGCTGATACTTTGTGTTGTATTTTTATTTTATAGGTTTTATACATTTTTATGATTCCTCATAAACTCTTCATGAAGTGAGGGATAAGTATAGGATGCTCTTTCTATACAGGGATTTTTTTTTAAAGGACTTATAAAGCTTTAACTTTTTAGGCATCAGAGGTAGACGTTTTGTTTTGGGCCTTAGCCTCTTGAGACATGTGACTTTGTGAGTCAGTGCTGTGTATAATCTAATGTAGATTAAAGTCCCCTTCATCAGTCACACACAAAACCATTTGTATTTATGGGCGCTCTAGTGCAATATTTTCCAAACCAGGTCGCATAAGAAATACCTGGGGAAGAATTATGAAAATGCATATTCCCAGGCACCATTCTCTTGGATTCTTATTCATTTATCCATTGGGTCTAATAACCCACTTCTGACATTTTTTATTCTTTTACTGTAGTAAAACATGCATAACATAAAATTAACCGTTTTAATCATTTTTAAATGTATAGCTCGTTGAAGTACATTCACATGATTGTTCAGTCATCACTGTTATCCATCACCGGAATTTAGTAACCTCCTTTTTAAACAACAATCCTTTTTAAACAAAATCACCCTTGGTGATTCCGAGGCAAAGAAGTCTCACCATATACTGTGACACATTGATATGAAGCATACAAAGCAATGGAGTGCACAAAAGATGTTTTACACCATCAGGCCCAACATTTAGAAAACAAATCAGTTCTAAGCCTCTAGACCAGTTATCTCAGGCAAAATTATGTTCCTAGAACCCAGGTTGTATTTCTGTCAAAAACTGTACCAGTGACACAGGCAAACCTTAGTTTTAGCTTCATCAGGATGCTGATCAATGGGTGCCAATTTTTAAAATACTTATTGGGATAAATCTAGTAATTCTGACCCTATCATATTGCCTACTTAGACATATGGCTTGTCTCAGGCATGGTGTTGGAGGCATAGCTGCCTTCTTGCAAAATAAAGAAATTTGCCATGGTGGCTGTCACAGTCTCCTGATAGTTTTTGACAGAACTGTCTTTCTTCTTTCTGAATTCATTAAATTCAAATTTTCATTTCCTTTTCATTTCTACCATTCTGGTACTAAATTGTGTGTAGATTCTAATTAGTGATGAGGCATCTTTAGCTTTACACTAAGGAATTTCTTATGCCTATATAAACCTGTCTCAAGAAAAATTTTCTTTTATAAGTAATTAAGTCAGGCCAAGCTAGAGGTCATGTGGTGGCAAAATGACTTGGCTTCGTGGACAACATGAATTTATAAGTTATTCTACAAAACAAAGTTTTTGTGTAGTGAACCAGTATCATTTACCCAGGGTTGGCACTCATAGTTCAGTTAAGGACCACCTCAGTTTTTTGCAATGCAGG